>JAJIBD010006244.1:0-31788 GCA_021461705.1 Cryptotis parvus
TATAAACATCAGACATGAATCTAAAGACATCTTCAAAGAAGAATCAGAAGATAAAGCAAATGGAGGAAAAGATAAGCAAATGGGATTTATATAAAACTGAAAAGCTTCTGCACCTTAAAAGACGTGGTGACAAAGATACAAAGATAGCCCACACATCAGAAAGAATATTCACTCAATGCTCATTTGATAAAGGGTTAATATCTGAGATATACCAGGCAATGGTAGAACTTTACAAGAAGAAACAGCCAACCCCATCAAAAATGGGGAGAAGAAATGAACGAAACTTCCAAAAAGAAGAATTCAAATGGCCAAAGCATATGAAAAACTACTCCTCATCATTAATCATAGGGAGATGCAAATCAAAGCAATAATTAGGTATTATTTCATCATACGAGACTGGCACATCCAAAGAGCAAGAGCAACCAGTGCTGTCAAAGATTCAGGGGAAAGGGACTATCATCCACTGTTGGTGGGAGTGCCAACTGGAACAGCTCTTTTGGAAAACAATATGGATATTCCTCCAAAAACTTGATATTGAGCTCCTATTTTTTCCCAGCAACACCACTCCTGGAATATACCCAGTATGCCCAAAATACACAGAAGAAACACTATCTGCATTTCAATATTTATCGTAGCACTATTCAAAATAGCCAAAATCTGGAAACAACCTGAATGCCAAGAACAGAAGACTGTAAAAAAACTATGTTTACATCTACACATTGGAATACTATGCAGCTGTCAGAAGACAAAGTCACAAAATGCATTTACAAATGCATGGACATTGAGATTATCATGCTGAGTGTAATTAGTCATTAGGTAAATGACAGATATAGAATGACTGCATTCATTAGTGGGACATAAATATATACTAGTGTTCTACTAATTATGGGGAAATGCCACACTAGAACTGAACTTTGATGTAGGCAAAGTGATATACGTGACACCCCATAAATGTATATATGTAGTTTAAGAGATGGGGAGAGAGGGAGAGAGAGAGCACAGAGAGAGAGAGAAAGAGAGAGCGGGAGGAAGGGGAGATAGAGAGAGAGAGAGAATAGAGGCAGGCTGGGGCGGTGGGAGAGAATGTGGGAGCATTGGTGGTGTGACTAGGGCACTGGGTAGAGGGATGGATGCTGGAACACCGTATGACTGAAATGCAATCATGAATATCTTTGTAACTGTGTACAAAGTGGTATAAAAATAGAAATGGGGTCCAGAGCGATAGTCCAGAGGGTAGGGCGTTTGCCTTGCACGCGGCTGGCCTGTGCCGCCCGTGTTTGATCCCCAGCATCCCATATGGTCCCCGAGCACTGCCGAGAGTAATTCCTGAGTGCAGAGCCAGGAGTAGCCCGTGAGCATCACTAGGTGTGACCCCAAACCAAAAAAAAAAAAAATAGAAATGATCATAAGCAAAAAAAAAAAGATTATCTTAATGCCATAACATAACTATCAAGTTAATTTACTTACCATTAAAGGCAGAGTTAATGCCAGGACATTCAAAGCTAAGAAAAAGCTCTTCATCATTGATCTAGAAATAAAGAAAATAAATAAACAAAGAAACAGAAGGGTCTATTATAGTAACTTTTTTTATAAATTTAGAACATGTTTTTCTTATTTTAAGATGGGGAAAGTCAAGATTCTGTCAATGTGAAGAAATTTATTTTAGTAATTTTTTCATGTAACTTTTGACTGTATTAAAAGTACCATTATAAGACTGTTAGCTATTTAACACTTGAAGAATGTACTGGTACAGTGGCACTATAACAAATGTTGAGATTATCAATGAGATTTGGTATTTGTAATAAATTGAATTAAGTTGAGGAAGAGAAATGAAACATGCAAATTACTGCAAGAGGATAGAAAGTGGGAAAGTTTCACAAATGTGATTTACCTAAGAGAATCAACATTTTTTTGTGTGTGTATGCACACTTAGATGACACCTTAGATGAGCGGAGAGGTATTATGTGGACATTAACAGTTGAATTTTCAAGGTTTTAAGGGGGAAATGTTGAAGATATTTATGGACGTTTTTGGAAGGGGTGCTTTCCAAATTGGAAAAATAGACTGAAAAAAAAGTTCTGGGAAACAGATACTACTAATGACACATTGCTTTGTGAATAATGGAAACCATTTCTTGGGACTAGAGATTGATAAATAATTATAAAATATTATCTGAAGGACTGAATTTCTAATCAAACTCTAGCTTGTAAAATTTGCCCCAATTTTTTCCCTTGCCTAGACTTTACATTTCTTATTGAATATCTGTGCATGTGTTCTGAAACTTTCTTTTCAGTAATGAAACAAAAGTAATTAAACAAAAGATTAATTTTGTTAATAAAAACTATAAATGCAACAATTTCAATGTGCTGTTTTAAAAAGAAGCATTTAGAGAAATAAATTCACTTTATAATTATATAACTTATTCCCATGACTTGATGGAATAGTTCGAGGCTTTTTATGTTCCTGGAACAGGCAGATGCCCTTGGGCTCAATTAGCATGAGACAGGACATTTGGAGATGTTACTGGTGCCCGCTCAAGCAAATCAATGATGAACAGAAAGACAGTGATACAATGATACAGTGATCATTTTAAAAGGTTATGCAGAGCCACACACAGTGATTTGCTTATTCTATTAAATTGCTGTTCATAGAAATATAATATTCCAAAAGTTTAATATTAAAATACACATTGTATTTGTGAAATAAGCATGTGTTAAGTCCATTTGAACTTAGTTTCTGTCAATATTTAGTTCTACAAAAAGACAGTTAAAGTTACAAACCAACTTGAAGGGATTTGTATATCAGACTTCCTTAGACTCAGATTCTTAGGCAGTAATGGTTAAGAAGAACAACTACCACTATCAGCTGTCAAAACAATTGCCATATAGAATTGAATGGGGCCAGCAAAAGAGCAGAGTGGTTGAGGTGCCTAGTATGTGAGCAACCCTCATTCTATCCCAGGAGCAACATATATTACTCTGAGCACCACCAGGAGTGATCTTTGGGCACAGAGTTAGGAGCAAGCCCTGAACACTGTTGGATGTCACCCAACCCTCACCCTCAAAAAATAGTGAAGTATAAGAACTCACGTGGAACCAGTTTTTAAATAACCTACAGAAAATGCAAAATTTACTGAAGATGATAGAGTTTCTTTTTACTGTTTGTTTTAGTGCTTTGGGATCAGACCTCATGGTGCTCAGTGTTTATACTTGATTCTGTGCTCTCTGGTTCCTGAGGGCTTGACTGACCATATGTGGTTCCAGGGATAGAACCTGGTTTCCCAGGGATAGAACCTGGTTTACCAGGGAAACTTCCTACCTTCTGTATTTTCTCTTCAGATCCAGGATGGAGTATTTAAAATGTTTTTTAATCTTACAGTTAGTATTAACAGAATATAGCATATTTCTACAAATTGTTGCATCCTTAGTTTTCAGTCCAAAGATTGGTTTGTAATTTTTTAAAAACACTACACTTAATTGTTGCACCCCACTTTGCAAAATATTTGCCATGAACTCTTTATCAGTTACACAGTGGAATACATATTAACATAATACATTGTGAAAATGAATCGCATGCATTTAATATTGGAATGTGACTAGCATTTTAATTATAATACAACTGCTCCCAGGTCACTTATTTTTCTATGTATGGTTAGAAAAAGTAAGATAGAATTTCCTAGCAAGTTTTATGTTCATAAAATAGTATAGTTAGTATATAAAGTGACTGAAACCCAAACATGAGAATTTTCTTTGTATCTCACAGTGGTATAATAAAAAAAAAGGAAAAAAAGAAAAGTTCATATTATTTCCATTGAAAAAATATATAAAATAATATTTCATAATAATTATGTGTTTGCTCTAGTATTATAACTGATATTTCTATGGCAAATCACAGACTCTTTTCAATTAACAGGATGTTATCAATATGCATACATGTGCAAAAAAATTCTGTAACTATATAGTAATTGCTCCTTTTTATCCTTAAATGTGAACTGCACATAAAACTATATTTATCAGTCACTTAAACCAATGAGTGCTTGCTTTTGCCTTGATTACTAGCTAAGGCAGAAATTATTTGTTAAACTTTCTAGTTTTTCAACTGTTATGATTGTTATGATTTTTCAATTCTTATGATGTTTTAAAATATTACTTATAGTATAGCAAATACAGTTGTGAATTACAAAGATATATAACTTTAAATAAAAAGGGGTTAATCAGAGTTCTTGCTACACGCCCATCTTTCTGAGGAGTTAAGCTTCCACATTTTCTCCATTTAAATAGTTTTATTGTCTTAAAGTTCTTCCAGAATTTGCACTGGCTTCATTAGTTTAGTTATTATGAAACCCTGACATTTTATGAAAGCAAAGTTAAAAATAAGCATGGTCAGAACACTATTCAGAATCTAAGGTCGTGTTTAAAAACAATATCAAACTGATGCCAAGACTCCCATAAAACTCACCCATAGAAGCAAAAGGAAAGCAAAGGTGCTTCTAAATTAACATTACTGCTGTCATTATTGACTATCATGAAAATGAATCATTCTCTTTGGACATTTGCAATATTTTACCTTTTCCTTTTGCCTGTCAGTTCTTGCTTGGCTGAAAGCTGAGTTGGCCACTCAACTGTAGAGAAGACCCAAGACAAATAACTCGAAGACTATGAGTGTTTTGTATCATGCGATTCATTTTCCTCCTACTTTTTATCCAATAAGAAGATGATGACAAAGAGGAAGGATTTGATGACAGCAAGGTCATCTTTGAGTCAATATTAATTGATGAATGCAGAATGGAGAGGAAAAAATGAGTTGTCACTCATTAAGTTTGAAAAGAAACCATACCATTTTTCAAAGAGTGATTTTTTTGATAAAAATATTGAGGAACTTTAAAATACAGAAAGCCACCTAATCATACCTCTTTTAAAGTTAAAATAAAAAACAATTAGCCAAACACGTCTCTGTTTTAAATATTGATGTTTAGTTTACAAATCAGAGTATCAACCAACCCTGCATATGATTTGTGATTTGTGATTTTTTACAATTACAAATATTGAAGTTTAAAAATTAGAAAGCTATCTATCTCTGACATACTCTGCAGCAACTTCTTATAATTAAAATCCACATATAAAATATTTTAATCAGTATATACTGACATTTATGCTCTTACATGCATTTTAAGTTACCATTCATCAGTATTGCTTAATGTTCTATTAATTAGGATGTTTTAGATTTTAAGATTTCAATAATACAACAGAACAATTCCAAATTTATAGGTTAAATTATTGACTCAGAGATAATTGTTATGTTTCAAGGAGAGCTTTTCTACATTTATGAATCAACTCCAATAAAGGGATACAGGGGATTTTAAAAAAATACAGAAAGTAGATTCATTTCTTAGCTAACTCAAGGAAATTTTTTCCATTTATCTGGAAAAGATATTAACTATTACTTCATTTTTGCTCTAAATATATGGCTAAGCTCTTTACAAGTATAATTGTACTACTCTAGAATGAGTACAAGAAATAATGCCAGCATTGTAATTATTCTAGCATTCTTATCTTTTTATTTTCATGGAACTATTTTAGAACTTATTATTTCACGGAGACTGTTTTAGAAAGTAAGGAACAACCACCTGAACCACAAAGTATGTATTGAGTTTCTATGAATTGAATTGAGATGTTCTACTTTTTTTCATAATAGTTGGCTTCTATTCTTCAAGTGAGGGAGAGCAGAACTTCAAAACTGCCTAAGGTAGGAGCTAAAGCAGTAAGAACTGGTACAAACAAAATAACATAGGTAAAATATAAAGCTGCAAAAACTTCAATAGAATAAGAAATTGTTAATAGTGAAATAATACATATGGGGGGCCTGAGAAGTGTACTGTGGGCAGGGTGCTTGCCTTCCACATGGCCTACCTACCTCATTGGATCCCCACCATCCACTATGGTCCCCACGCAATGCCAGAAATGATCTCTCAGCACATAGTCAGGAGTAAGCCCTGAGCACATAAGCCAAAAAACATATATTGTGTGTGCATATATATATATACATATATTTGTACACATACATTAACATATACACACGTATATATTATATATACTCATAAACATGTATATGTATATATGAGTTAATTATCATTCCACTTAATACACTTAATACAAAATGTTTATTTGATAGTATTTTAAATGTGAGTTTGTGAAATTGCAGTAGCCCCATTATCTAGCTCCACTGTGTGAACAACTACATACACAGACACTGATATAGCAATCCAACTATATCTTTTAGCACTTTGTTCTCATGATAAATCTATTTAACTAGTTATTGCTACTGTTAGTCTTCAATGACGTTTTGTTCCTATAAGGTGCCAAACTGTTTCAATATCAGGAACTTTTCACTTAGGCGTATAGTTGATGAATGTACTTACCCAGGTTTTCTCATTACTGTCTTCTTAATTTTATTTACATCAACTTGAATAAATATCTTTTCAGATTTGTCCCCACCCATGTTACTTTTTGCAAGTCATTATTTCCTTTTCTTCACTACTACATGACATCAATGAAGAATACAACCGACTGGTTCAGCACCTCCATGATTGTGTGAAGAATGCCTGAGAGAGAAAGCCACAAAAGGACTCCTGTATTCAAAAACTCTCGAGCTCATTCACCAACGTGGTAGGGGCGCGAGCCTCAGGAGACCAAATGCTAACATCCAATCTTGCAAAGCAGTGCAGAGAAATGATAAAGGAAGAACTCAAAGAGAAGAGCAGAAATATTGGAAGATGCAGCAGAAGCCAGGAAAAGCATTCACAATGCCTGCCATCCTTTGCCAACTATAAGACCAAGATGACTGACCTCTGATGTCATGATGGATATATCACATCTTCCTGAAAGGCAGGAGAAGATCATCCATGACTACTACTCAGATCTCTTTGATAGCCACGTCCACATGCCCACATACCATTTTCCGCTAGGATGGCCATGTCATTCCCAACGTTCTCCCTTCTGAAATCCGACATGCCATTTCATTGGTAAAGAAGCCAACAGCACCAGGCCCAAAAGTCTGACCCAAACACCTGAAGAATATGCCATCAGTACTCATCAATACACTGGCTCAGCTCTTCACACGCTACCTGTCTGAATGCAAGGTGCCCTCCCAATGGAAAACCAGCAGGACAGTTTTACTGTTCATAAGGGAGACATCCACACCATTGGCAACTATCGCCCCAACTGCCTGTTGTGTGTCATCCACAAGTTGTTCACTTGAGTCATCCTGAACAGGATTGGCAGAACACAAGATGAAGGACAACCATGCTAGCAAGCTGGCTTCCAAAAAGGATTCAACACAATCGACCATATCCACACGGTCACCAAGCTCATAGAGGTTTTTAGGGAGTTCAAGATGCTGCTCTGTTTCATGTTCATTGATTAAAGGAAGTCTTTGATTCTGTGGAGACTGAAGTGGTCATCAAAGCCCTGGCAAAACAGGGGGTTCAAGCCCAATACATCAAGATCCTTCTTGAGCTGTATTACAGATTCACCACCAGGATCTCACCATTCTACAAAGTGATCATTGATGTCAAAAGAGGGTTCTACAGGGTGATGCCATTTCACCAAAACTCTTCAGTGCCACCCTTGAGAACATCATGCGACAATTAGAATGGGAGGGAATGGGAGTGAAGATAGACAGTCAGCAACTATACCACCTCCACATCGCTGATGACATCGTTCTAATAACACCAAACATTAGCCAAGCGGCACAAATGCTGGCTGATTTTGACCTAGAATGTGGAAAGATAGGTCTACAGCTGAATCTAAAGAAAACTATGTTTATGAAAAATGAACTAGTTCCAGAGGCCCCATTCACTCTCAATGGAACAAACATCTCTGAATGCAGCCGTTACGTGTACCTAGGTCGAGAAGTCAACATGATGAACAACCTAAAACCTGAGCTGCGCTGGAGGAAGAGAGCAGCATGGAATGCCCTCAAAAGCATTGAAGAAGTAGCTAAAAAGACAAAGAATCTCCACCTCTGGGCACGTGTCTTCAACTCCACCATTCTCCCTGCATTAGCATATGCCTCAGAGACCTGGGCCTCTACGAAAGCAGAATGAGAATGCTATTCGGTTTCCTAAAGAGGAACGAAAGAGCTATGCTTGGAATACCACGCCTCACTCAGTGAAAGAAGGAATCCAGAGCTCAGACTTCTGTCGCTGTTCCAGAGTCAGGGACGCTGTCTCGTTTGCCAAGGCATTGAAAATCAGCTGAGCTGGACATGTAATGCGATTTGGAGATGACCCCTGAACTAGAGCCATTACCGATGGGATCCCACGGGATGTCAAAATATCACGTGGCGCCCACCTACAAGAAGGTCAGACTTTTTCGTCAAGACCCTGAACGAATGGTTTGAGGCTCTTTGTATTCCTCAAGCAACCAGATGCCATTGGGCTACACTGGCACATGATCGGGTCAAAATGGAAATGTCCCTGTTGCCCGCTAGAGCAAATTGATGAATAACGGATGTCAAGTGATCAATTGATCACTACTCTATTCTTTTACTTTCTTGTTTTCTTATAACACACCACCACATTAAATCATTTTTAAATTCATGTATAGTCCCTGGTGCAGATCTATGCCTGGCACAAACAAGGTACTGTATATACTGTATATTGTACTCTTTAGGTTAAACACTTTTATTTACCCTTCATAACTTTGAGAAGAAAAATTTACCTGGATATCTGCAGAGTTAAAAGTACTTGAATGAATAATTAGGAAATGGGATTGGTGTATCTGGCAGTTTTCATGGTTCTGTCCTGACTGCATTCAGGGATCATTCTTTGTAATGTACAATATAAGTTGCCAGTATCAAACCAAAGGTCAACTAGGAGGAAAGCTAGAAATAATTTCTTTCTTTTAGATGAAGATAGAACCTAGTTATGGAGAATTCCCTAACTTGGACAACAATATTTTCCACATCTTATAGAATTCTAGTCTATTTGTTTTTTTTATTAATTTATTTATTCATTAACTATGATTCATCACTATCAATTTTTACTAATTTATTTTATTGGTGTAACTAAGATATGGAATTTTATTAGACTAAATTTTGATGAGAGTAATAGAATTTACTTAATCTGAGAAGGTTGTGGAAGCTGGGCTCTCTTTGGGAGTAATTACAGCTAAATTTTAATGTTATTTTATTCCACTTATGAAGGCTTGTTTAATCAAAAGTAACTAGAAACTTTCTGAAGTTATTGAAGGAAGGAAACTTCAGTTTTCCTCACTAGATTCCTCACTAGACTATGCAGTTAATGCATAATGCACAATCCTCACTAGATTGTGCAGTTATTGTTAACTAGATTCGGCTACTTGGTTTTAACTAATTTTCATCAGAACTTTCAATAATTCCTAGATATTATTGAACTAATATAGATTCTGGAAAATTTTCCCTTCAGGGCATCTTGGTAATTTACATGAAGAACTAACTTATCAGGATATATTTACCTTAGGTGTAGATATAAAGAGAATCATGTAAAAGAATATATCTTTTACATATCTACTAAACAGAATATTACTGCAATATTAATTAGTCATCCTTTAGATTCTCTGGTCAGGGTTAATCCAAGGTTAAAACAATCTACTAATTTGCACATTTATTAATTTTGCTTCTAATGACTTCTAATAGTAACTTTTGTTGTCTTTTACTTTGAAGAATGATAAATATTTTTACAAGCCTCATAAATCCATTGTGTTACCTATTCAGTAAAACAAAGCAAAATAAAACAAAACAAAAATGATAAACAAACTGTAATAGGCCAGGGAGATAATACAAGAGGTGAGACATTTGCTTTGCATACAGTTGTAGGGCAGTTTCTACCTGGCTCAAAACTCAGGCACCATATCTGCTCTCTTGACTACTGTGAGAGATCAGTACTGAGCACAAAGTCTGGAATGGCCCCTACATACTGTTGGACATGATCCAAATTCCTCCCTTATATAAATAAAAATAAAAAACTTGTAAAAATGGTATTTGAGCTTTTGTATATTATATGTATATCATGACATGTTGAAATTAAGTATACATTTTTGTACCCTCACTAGAAAGTAATTTTTTTGTTTGTTTGCTTTCAGTTTGGGGCCACGTCTGGTAGTGCTTAAGGTAACTACTGGTACAATTTTCTGAGATTACTCCTGTCATTGCTCTGGGGATTGAACTGTGTCTGCTGTGTGCAAGATATAATACATTTTATATTAGCTTTTTAGCCCTGTCACTGTCATTGTCTTCCAGTTCATCATTGATTTGCTCGAGCGGGCACCAGTAACATCTCCATATGTCCTGTCTCATGCTAGTAGACCCCAAGGGCATCTGCTAGCTCCAGGAACATAAACTCCAGGAACATAAAGCATTCCATCAGTTCATGGATGCAATGATACAAAATAAGTATTCAGTTTTTAAATGATTGAGTGAAATATGAGAGATTATATGGGACCATAGGAGTCTTTTCCCTATGAAACTAACAGAATAATGTAGATAAATTTAGATCTGCTGTAACTATTTGAAGAAAGACTTTATAAATGGGATTATAAACTCCGTGTGAAAGTAGTACTTCAATAACGAGTAACATTTAGTTACATTTAGAACTCCATGTTCAGAAACAGACTAGTTTCCATCAACTGTTTTAGATAACTTGGGAGTTATTATGTGGTCTATCTGGTTCCGGGAAAATATAATTAGGTAAAATGATCTTTGTTCTCTGTGAGTCTCTGAGATTCACAGATATGGGGCAGAGCTACTGCTGGCTCTGCCTGTGCCCAGCCGCTCATGAGGTGTCCGGGAGGGATGGCAGGTTCTAGCCCTGGCCCGCCACCCCAGCAGAGCCTCGCAACAAGCCAGACGAATCCCCACTCCATGAGGGCCTCCATTTTCCACATCCAGTCTTCCCTCTCGTCAGAACTCCACTCAGCAGATCAGCCTATCACAGCCTGGCTTGCGCAAGGCGGTTCACCAATAAATGCTGGATTTCGAGATGACTACAAGAGTATGCTACCCCCACGGCAGAGCCTGGCAAGCTACCCGTGTCGTATTTGATATGCCAAATACCAGTAACAATTATTGACCTCATTACCATGACCTGATGGAATGGTTTGAGGCTCTTTGTGTTCTTGGAGCAAGCACGTGCCCTTGGGCTATACTTGTATGAGATAGGACATATGGAGATGTTACTGGTGCCCGCTCGAGCAAATCGATGATGAACAGGAAGACAGACAGTGATTTTTGTTTGAATTTGCATTTATTTTTATTAAGGCACTATGCTTTACAAAGTTATTTATAGTTGGGTTTTAGATGCATAATGTTCCAGAGCTGATATCACTAACAGTCAACTTCCTTCCATAATGTTCCCAGGTTCTCTCTCATACCTTTAGCACCCAGCCTGACATCTTGAAAGGCACCTTTTAAAGTTTGGTTCTTAAAGTTTGTATCTCTTGATCTCACTGCTTTTGGGTCTGTGATTTGTATATTTAGTTCTATCATTTCTTTTTTTTCCCGAGGATGTTTTTTTATATATTTATTTTATTAATATTTTATTATACCACTGTGAGATAAACAATTACAAAGATGTTCATGTTTGGGTTTCAATCATATATTGCTCCAGGACCCATCCCCCCACCAGTGCCCATTTCCCACCACCAATGTCCCACACTTACCCCCTCCCCTAGCCTGCCTCTAAGTGGCAGGCTATTTATTTCTTCTGTCTCTCTCCCTTCCTTCTCTTATACATTGTGGATTGCAATACACACAGGAAAAAATGATCTAATAAATTGTCATTTTCATGATGGAGTTTAGTGGTAGAATGCTTGCCATGCATGCCTAAGGCCCTGAGAGAAATCCCCAGCACTGAAAAACTGCCCAAAAATAACAGCAAAAAATCCCATAATTTCTAAGAATGTTACTATACTTATTATGTACAAAAATTTCAAGAATTTGGAGCATTAAAAATTACTTTTAACCAACCCTCTGAGATTAATGCTTCAAGAAGCCAAGCTTTGGATATGTAAAACCTAACATTAGATTATAAAAAAGAAAATCATGATTTGATATATTTATAGAGAAATAAACCTATCAATAACAGCAATTATAGCTATGTGGATGAAAATGATGTTTTCAGATCTAGAGAGGAAGTAATATTAATTTTTATCGAATTTATTTGTTTCACAAATCTAGTGATTGAAAGTAATGGCAATGTATATTTTTCTTCCACCAGAAATTTCAGTGATGCAATTTGAAGTGAACAAAATGAAAGTTTTAGTTTGATAGATCAGAACATAAACTAGACCAAAAATCAGCAAACTTGTTTCTTCTGGGTGTTTTGACACAGTCATGGAATGGCTTCTAATATGTAAACAGAAAGCAATACTTATAAAATTTAACACATTGTCTTGAAGGTGGCTTGGTCTTCTTGTTGTCCTTCCTGTAGTTTTAACTAGAATGATTTATTTTACTATCAAGAGTGAATATTTAATAATTGAAGAACTTCTAATCATTGAATATGGCCCAGAATGTAAACAATTTGTCCATTCAATTCTTGCCAAGAGACTCATTAGAAGTTGATATGTAGTCAGTTTAAGGGTAAGACAGAACTTCCCTCGCTAAGCTAGTTTTAAACCTTTGGTGGAGAAATACAATCTTTATTACTGATGACTTATGTGTGAGGACAAAGGCTGCAATTGTGATGCATGAAAGGCTTATTGTACAAGTAGAAACTTGGATGACTTTTTGAAATGTACTGCAGGAAAGTTTATTTTCATCACAACCTGCTTCATTTCCTCCTTTACGGGCTTGTTTCTAGAATGCTCATTATGAAATTTAGGGGAATTGATTACCAGGACAAACTGTTCTTCCATAGTATTCATGAGACCTTTGAATGTGCAATTATGAGGTGCAATTACCTCATACGAAGAATTATATGCACTTAATAATCTCAAAGCCTTTGAACTTGGTTTTTGACTTCCTTATACAAATGTGAAATCATTTAAAGTATATGTGATATTTTTGCTTGTGTGTCTTTATAAGTTATTTACCTGGATAGTCAAATATGTATAGTATACACATGTATATTATATACTGATATTATTTCCTTGTATAGTCAGATCTTTTAGTTCACATGAGTACTTTTATTAATTAAAATTAATAAAACTCTACGTCTATTTATATTTTATTTTTTATATTTACTGGTATATATGCTGGGGGCTTAGAGTCTTCTGAAGAGGGGTACATAAATATAAGTGATTTTAATTACTTCTAATTAAATGTGATTTATTTTTCAATAAAATTAAAAGTTTAAATAAAATTAAGTGGAATAGGATCAAAGTGATTTAATTCTGTTTGGAGCAGTAGGAGAAGTTCTGCTAAAGTTCTGCAAAAGTATAATATTGAAAATTGGTCATGGAAAATAACTAGAATGTAAACAGTGAGAAATAAACACCATAGAAAAGGCACAACTGTGTGATAGCGGAAACTCAGTAGAGGTGATTGCAATGCCCCAGCACTGCAATAAGGATGTAAAAGTAGTTGGGCTTGATGCTAGAGACAAGGGGAAGGGAATCTCTGAAAATAAAACTTGTGATTAATATATATATATATATATATTTATTTATTTATTTATTTTTTTTTTTGCTTTCTGGGTCACACCCGGCAATGCTCAGGGTTTACTCCTGGCTCTGTACTCGGGAATCACTCCTGGAGGTGCTCGGGGGACCATATGGGATGCCAGGGATTGAACCCAGGCCAGCACATGCTAGCCACGCAAGGCAAACGCCCTACCCTCTGGGCTATTGCTCCGGCCCTGTGATTAAAATTTTGAAGGCTTGAGCTCTGTACACAGAAAAATTTTAGCGGTTAGAATTAAGGGTAAATGTATGTTTTTGAAGGATAACTTTGAGAGTGGGATAACATTTAGATTAACTGTAGAGATGAGTGGCAGTTATACTTAGAGTATTTCATTCACATTTTATACTTAAGTAAAGTGAAAAGTGATAGCATTTCACCAAAACTCTTCAGCGCCACCCTCGAGAACACCATGCGACAATTAGAATGGGAAGGAATGGGAGTGAAGATAGATGGTCGGCAACTACACCACCTCCGCTTCGCTGATGACATCGTTCTAATAACACCAAACATTAGCCAAGCGGCACAAATGCTGGCTGACTTCGACCGAGAATGTGGAAAGAAGGTCTACAGCTGAATCTAAAGAAAACTATGTTTATGAAAAATGAACTAGTTCCAGAGGCCCCATTCACTCTCAATGGAACAAACATCTCTGAATGCAACAGTTATGTGTACCTAGGTCAAGAAGTCAACATGATGAAGGACCTAAAACCTGAGCTGCGCAGGAGGAAGAGAGCAGCATATAATGCCTTCAAAGGCATCGAAGAAATAGCTAAAAGGACAAAGAACTTCCGGCCCCGGGCACATCTCTTTGACTCCACCGTTCTTCCTGCATTAACATATGCCTCAGAGACCTGGGCCCTAAGAAAGCAGGATAAGAATGCTATTCGGGTCTCCCAGAGAGGAATCGAAAGAGCTATGCTTGGAATATCACGCCTCACTCAAGTGAGAGAAGGAATCCGGAGTTCTGACCTCCGTGGCCGCCCACCTACAAGATGGTCAGACTTCCTTGTTAAGACCCTAAGGGAATGGTTTGAGGCTCTTCATATTCCTGAATCAACCAGATGCCATTGGGCTACATTGGCACGTGATAGGGTCTAATGGAAATGTTACTGGCGCCCGCTGGAGCAAATTGATGAATAACGGGATTCAAGTGATCAAGTGATCAAAGTGAAAAGAGTAGGCCTTCACTAGACTTTGATATTGCTATCCTGGACCCAGAATTTGTTTTAGTAAACATGCTGTTGAAATTAGAACATAGGCCAGTTAGTCCAGTTTATAGGTTTTTCCCTGTTATATATCAACTCTATCTTAGGCTACAGGATTTTTATGATTCTTCAATTTCCATGATTTTTGAAAATTTAAAGATATGATGTGTAAAACATTGTACAAGCTATATCTTAATATAAGTGTTACAATTGAAAGCTCTCATTTTGAATTTTTTGAAGTTTGAGACAGTATTTTTAATATTTTTCAACCCATCAAATTTAACAAATGATATATAATTGCATTTATTTAATATACACTATATATACTATATGTGTGTGTGTGTGTACAGCACACACATTTATTGTAGACCCAACTGAGTACTGAAACAAATTACTGAAAAAATTGACTTAAGCATGTCTCTAGCTCCTGGTAACCCAGTCAGTGCAGCCATATAGTATAGCTTCTGAATAGCCCTTAATTCAGGATTGGATGATTTGATTTTCGGCCACCCCTCTTATATCTCTAGATATGTATATTAGGTTACTATACATTTTGGACTCCTAATAGTAATGCAAACTTAGGAAACTGAACATTTTGGGCCCCAGTGATAGTAAGGCAGATGAGAGTTTGCCTTGCATGAAGCCAATTTTGGGCTCAATCCCTGGCATTCCATATGGCCCCCTGAGCATATATTACCAGGGGTAATTCATAGGGTTGAGCCAGGAGTAACCCCTTAGCATTGCTGGGTGTGACCCAAAAAGAGCAAACACACACACACACACACACACACACACACAACACACACAAAGAGAAAAATGTTTCTTTAAAGCGAACTGCAGAGGACTGTTAGAAAGAGAAAATGAATATTTTTCTTCAAAACCTACTACACAGATTGTTAAAGGTATTAATGAGAACACCATATATTAGTTCAGTTGCATTTATTTTATTCATTGGAAGCTTATTCTTCAAGGAAGTAACTCACTTTCATCTTTAGAGTTACCTGAAATAAATAAGAGTCATAGAGTTATTGACTGTAATGTGTCATTTCTTTATTAACTTGCATTTTTTAAATTTAAATTGTAAATATTGTCACAAAATATATTTTTCTGGAGGATTAATTTCTACTAAAGAAAGCTCAAGCATAGGAAGGAAGATAGAAATATTTTTATGGTAGGTATTAAATAGATGCATAAGAAATACCTTAAGTCCTAGAATAGTTCTGTGCATTCCAGCATAATCTTTATGTTGTACAAATACATTGCATAAATATACATTTATCATGTAAATATATAATACTGTATAATGTTTACTGTACTAATTTATTTATTGTATAAATTTATGTTGTATATAAATATAAAAGTTATGTAGTTATAAAATATTGTATAAATATGAATATGTATTTGTTATGTAAATATATTGTACATATTGTATAATATTTTGTATAATGTTTATATTGTATAAGTAGAGTATGAATAACCTTAACTCATATGGTAATTAGGAGGCCATCTTTTTATGATATAAGGAGGAGATAAGGGCTTCTATTTTAGGAGGTTCATCCAGCTTTTAGAATTCTGTTATGATGTGACAATCAGAAACTATATGAGGGATTTTAATGTCAATTTTAAAAAACAATTTTTAGGTGACCTGGGGTTTGATTCTGGGTGTGGAACTAATATATATATATGAATGTTTTAAAATTGAATCACAGTGAGATACACAGCTGAAAAGTTGTTCATTATTGGGTGTTGGAACATTATATGACTGAAACCTAATTATATATAATTTTCTATACAAAAAAGTTAAAATTTATCTAGAACCCAAATAAGCACAATATCTATTAAGATCACTTTGATTAAGATTTTCCTTCTTCAAACCTCTGTATCAGGACCAAAATGCAAAGTTGAGATGCAAAAATTTTTTAATTATTTTCGAAAAATATTTTAATTCTAGTCCCTACATTATTTTTTCAGATCCCATTATATTCAGTAAGAAAGATTTCATATTTATTATATTTTAGTAAATGAGAAATTTGAATTTCTATGGTAGTTAAATCATGGAAAGACTCATGGACATATCTATGAACAGAGACCCTAACAGTTCATATGGGAGAAAAATAGAACAAATTTTATTTGAAAGAAACTAATTGCAAGAACTTCAAAGGATGATGCTTTACAAATTTCAGACAGCATATAAAACAAGTTTTTAACGGTATTTGGTTACCTCTCATTTGCTTTTAAACTGCATTGGATTCTTCTTTCTTGTTTATGGTTGAGTAGAAGGGATAGGTGTCGGGAAAGGCACAGGAATTGGAATAGGAACATAGTAAAATCTGAACCATGGATATCTTTGAGAAAAGAATGGTAGGTAGAAGCCATATGGATATTGGTAAGAAGGGAAATAGAATTGTGAATTTGATTCAATGCTCCTATTGACCTGTGGAAAGAAATTAACATGTTCCTTACACTCCTAGTAATAGAGAGTTAGCAAGTGAAGACCCTTAGCATAATGGTCTTTACTTTTTTGCTGTGGTTTTTAGGTCTTATTTAATTATTTTTTAAATTTTATTATAACACCCTGAGATAAAAAATTACAAAGCAGTTCATTATTGGGTTTAAGTCATACAATATTCCAACACCCATCCCTCCACCAGTGCACATTTCACAACACCAATGTCCCCAGATTCCCTCTCCACTCCCCAGCCTGCCTCTATGGCAGTACTTTTCCTTCTATGTCTCTGTCTCTGTCTCTGTCTCTCGCTCTCTCCCTCTCGCCTCTCCCTTCTCTTACATATTGCGCCTTGCAATATATACATTTAGGGGTTATCAGGTATATCCCTTTGCCTATGTTCATGCTCAGTTCTAAAGTGGCGTTACCAATTCCAACAATTATTAGGACACTGGTATCCTCTCTATCTAACCGCTGAGTCCCAGACACTTATGAGAAATTCCAGCCACTGACAAGTCCTCCTGGTTCATGTTTTGCCTGGCTTTGGATATTAGTATCAAGCTTTTTGTTTTATATCCTAAAAATGAATGCAGTCATTCTATATCTGTCCTTTGCCTCAACTTTTAAACAGAAACTTTATTAAGTTTAAAATAACATGTCTATCCAGTGTTAAGTATGACTAGGGATTTACGTTCCAATATTTAAAAAATTTAGAAAATTACACAAAGATAATCATCTCCTTTCACCATTTTACTCATATCCAGTTTTTCCTAGAAATGAATTTTATAACTGTAAGGACAAAGGGAAGGTGAATGCTTATTGGATAATTTTTTTCTTCTTTTGGCTTAGTACAGACTTTAACATTCATTTTTATTAATCACACTTGATCACACTTGACATCCTGTTATTTGTTGATTTGCTCAAGCGGGTGCCAGTAACATTTCCATTTGACCCTATCACGTGCCAGTGTAGCCCAATGGCATCTGGTTGCTTCAGGAATACAAAGAGCCTCAAATCTTTCGTTCAGGGTCTTGACAAAGTCTGACCATCTTGTATGTGGGCAGCCACATGATCTTTTGACATCCCGTGGGATCCAGTACGCTTAGGGCTCTACTCTAGCAGTCATCTCAAATCGCATTACATGATGTCCAGCCCATCTGATTTTCGATGCCTTGGCAAACGAGACAGCGTCCCTGACTCTGGAACAGCAAGGGAGGTCAGAGCTCCGGATTACTTCTTTCACTTGAGTGAGGTGTGATATTCCAAGCATAGCTCTTTCGATTCCTCTTTGGGAGACCCGAATAGCATAATCATCCTGCTTTCCGTGGGGCCCAGGTCTCTGAGGCCTATGTTAATGCAGGGAGAACGGTAGAGTTGAAGAGATGCGGGCAGAGCGGCACGCCTGCGGCCAGCAGCGACAGTGAGGTCGGGAGCCCCTCGACTTGTGGCCCCCGTTCCTGGCGACTGCAGCGGGGCCTCAGACCTGGCCCGTGGGGTGACACAATTACAGACACTTGGCGGTCATCTTTTTTTTTACCATCTTTACCGCCACCATGTTCGCTGCACTCATCAGGACCGCCAGTGGGACTACCGCACAGGCCATGTGTCCTCCGGCTACATGGAGCGGCTGAAGGGTCTGACCTGCTTGTCAGGGCGGAGAGCAATATCACACTCAGCGATGCTCAGGGGTTACTCCTGGCTCTGCTCTCAGGAATTACTCCTGGCAGTGCTCAGCCCAGCAAGCTACCAAGAGTATACCGCCTGCACTGCAGAGCCTGGCAAGCTGTTCGATGCGTATTCAAAATGCCAAAACCAGTAATAAAAAATTGTTCATTTTTATTAATACACTGTGATTCTAAAAAGCTGCTCACAAAGTTTTTATTCAAGCCAGATATAAACACAGGTTTTACGTTTTTGTTTTTCATTCTTTCCCTCTCATCATTTTATATCTATATCCCCATCAATTTCTGTATTCTTAGCAGTCTATAGTTTTAACCTTAAAGCCACACTTCCTTTTAAATATTACTATATCTAAAAGTATATACCATAAATGAATTCTTAAAAACAAAAATCACTGTCTCAATTTTTTTTTTTTTTTGAGTCACACAGGCTATACTCAAGGGGTACTCCTGAGTCTGCACTCAGAAAAATACTCCTGCTGGTGCTCAGGCTACACCTTTCCAGCCCATTATCTTTCAAAAATTTAATTTTCTTAAATTTTGTTGTTTTTCATACAAAAATATGAAAAGGATTTCTTTCATATTTATTTCGTATTTAGCATATCACGCCTCACTCAAGTGAAAGAAAGAATCCAGAGCTCTGATCTCCGTCGCTGTTCCAGAGTCAGGGACGCTGTCTCGTTGCCAAGCCATCGAAAATCAGATGGGCTGGACATGTGATGTGATTTGAGACAACCGCTAGACTAGAACCATTACCGACTGGATTAGCAGAAAGGGCCTTTCTGCTAAAGGTCAGCAGAATTCTTTAATAAATTTGCCATTAGTGGGACATCTCAACCTTAGACTCCATTTCTAATTTTCTTAAATTTAAATTATTATTTTTGTTTAGCTTTGTTAGACTGGACTTTGTAGAGTTAAAGCATAGTGAAGGTCTGAGTAATCAGGGACATTTAACACTAGGTAATTTTACTGAAAATGCAATATGATTGGTTATAAGGATTTGAGATTCAATCTGCATCACTCTGTTAAATGAGGTGTTAAGGTAAAAAGCAGATAATTCATTTTATATATAAAATCAAGTCTCTGAAGATTAAACTATTATAGACCCTAATTCTCAGACTCTTTACAAGTTTCTCTAGATATTGGGAAAGATGGATAAAATATATATCTGCAGTCATTGTTATTGAATTTTCACAAAAAAACACAAATGTTAAGCTGAGAAAATGCAACTTACGTTTTGTTTTTCTTGTTCCTGGCCTTGAGAGACTAAAACTCAGTGAAATTAATTCAGTCCATACTCATACAATACAGTGTGAAGAAAAGAGCTTTTACTTATACAGCATGTACTTTTGTTTCATGGTACCCATTTTTCAAAAACATTAGAATTTCATGACTATAAGATATGTTGAAACTGTTCCCAATTATTAATATGTCTTCTAAATGTGTCAGAATAATGAAGACTGTCTCAGATATAGTACAGAGGTAAGACCTTTGCATTACATACAATATATTCTGTTCTGACTCCCAGAAAGACATATGACACCTTGAGCAACTCCAGGAGTGATCCCTAATCAGAGACTCAGGAGTAAACCCTGACAACTAAAGCCAAATACAAAGATGAAATAATAAATAAAAGCTTTATCAAATTGAACTATTCATGAAACAGAGTACAATTTATAGTTTCTAGAATACAAGTTAAAGCAATAGGTGTTAGACATCCTTGCAAATTATATAGAGCAGTGGAGAAAAAACAATGTGGTTCATCAGTAAAAGCATGAGATGAGAGCCTACTACTGAGAGTGTACCACTCACACAGAAGAGCCTGGCAAGCTACTCGTGTTGTATTTGATATGCCAAAAACCAGTAACAATTATAGACCTCATTCCCGTGACCTGATGGAATGGTTTGAGGCTCTTCATTTTCCTGGAGCGAGCAGATGCCCTTGGGCTACACTAGCACGCAACAGGATGTATGGAGATGCTACTGGTGCCTGCTCGAGCAAATTGATGAACAACAGGAAGACAAGTGATACAAGTGATGACTTAGAATAAAATAATATATTCAGTAATGCGGAAATTAATACTTACTTGGAGGCCAGTAGTTGCTGCCAAGATGGCCATGAGCAGAAGGAAACTTTTCATCTTGTTCAGAAACATCCTAGAAGTCTGTAAAAATTAAATGTCAGTGGAAATTCAGAAATTAGTGGTACGTATTATATCACAAACAGCTCCTTGTTTTTGGACAAGCCACTAACAATTTTAGGCTATCAACTTCAATAATTGATTTATTAAAAAGTGTGCTGCAATTTCATAGTATTACATGAATTTTTAGGAGGCCAATGCCCTTATCCATTAGGCTACTGGGGCTTCTTATTACATGAATTTTTAAAAAACAGATATTCACATATTGTTTGAGAATGCTACTTTCATTTATATGGCCAAAATTATAATAATAATAATTATATATTCACATATATTTATAAAATATATAAATATTCTTGAATGAACTTTTACCTCAATTTAACATAGAATGTTAGTGTAGGGGTAAGCAGTCATTTAGTGATCTTATTTTATGTTTATTTGTTTTGGGGCACACCCAGCTTGATTAGGGAACACTCTTGTTTTCTTTTTTTTTGGGACCATAAGGCGTGCTGGGATTAACCATGGTCAAGTGCATGTAGACAAGTGTTCTACTTGTTGCACTATCTCTTCAGTATTATTCAGTAATTACCATGAAGTTAATTTAGGTGATAGAGTTACTTTTCCAAGGTGTAGGAAACAACAAAAATTTAATGCTTCTTAGGAAATTCAATTTTCAACTTTGGCAAAGGAAAATGATAAAAATCCTTTTTTTAAATTTTTTGGATCACACCTGGCAACACACTCAGGAATTCTCTGGCAGTGCTCGGGGACCATATGGGATACTGAGGATCGAACCCGAGTCTGCCGCATGCAAGGCAAATACCCTACCTGCTGTACTATTGCTCCAGCCCAATGATAAAACATTTTGTTCCATTCTAATTTCTACAGTGTATTCACTTTTATAGTAAATCAATTATCGTTGATAATATTTCGGAAAACATAAATATATATCCAATGATCATATTATGTAATAGAGAATCATTCAATACATAATAGGAGACTGCATTAAAATCTTTTGTCAGTGAAATAAATATATTGCCAATGCAATAAATATTTGTCAATGCTGTTGCTTAATTTCAAATACAGACAAGCAATTAGTCCTAATAAATATTATATTTGGTATCAATTCTCTTTGTCATTTTGGATTATGTTGATGCCAATGAATAGGGGATTTTGAAAGAAAGAAGTTTGACAAGAGGGATTTTTCTTAAGTCCACTAATGTTTATTTATCATCATTTATTTGCAAAGTAATATGGATAGATACCATTGAAGAAGTCAGATATTCACATATTTTGAATCTGAATAAGTCTCTATTAAGATAAGTCTCTATAAGATCTATTGGATCTTTGTAAGTACATTGTTATATGTTAATACGTTTGAAAGCTTTAACAATGTCAATCACAAAGTAATTTTTATTACTTCATAATGAGAAGCAGAGAATCTAGTGGAATTGTATCACCTCCCAGTGTCTCCCAAATATGAGGGAAGATTAAATATAAAGGAAAAATAAATTAAAAATCTGCAGTAATTTTTATCATATTAGTTAAAAAAATCAAGTAGGGATTCTAAAATGTCAGATGCTTTTTATGGTAAGAGTTTAAAATTTTTGGTAAGGTTTTTGATTCTACCAGAAGACCATTCATAATTCACAGCACAAATCATATATATATGATTATATATGATTATATATATGATCACTCTATATATCTATCATCTATCTATCTATCTATCTATCTATCTATCTATCTATCTATCTATCTATCTATCTATCTATCTATCTATCTATCTATCTATCTATCTATCTATCTATCTATCTATCTATCTATCTATCTATCTATCTATCTATCTATCTATCTATCTATCTATCTATCCATCCATCCATCCATCCATCTATCTATCTATCTATCTATCTATCTATCTATCTATCTATCTATCTATCATCTGTCTGTCTGTCTATCTATCTATCTATCTATCATCTATCTATCTATCTATCTATCTATCTATCTATCTATCTATCTATCTATCTATCTATCTATCTATCTATCTATCTATCTATCTATCTATCTATCTATCTATCTATCTATCTATCTATCTATCTATCTATCTATCTATCTATCTATCTAACTATCTAGATAAATACTGAATTCACATCTTCACCACCTAGCATAACTTCTATATGCATAGCATTGCGCTAGATGCTGTCAGGATTATAATGAGAAACATAATTCCTGGAAGTTAACACGAAAAACAGGCGTATTTTTAAATTTGTTTTGTGTTGTTTTGGTGGTGCGCATACCTCACAGTGTACAGAGACTGCTCGTGGTTCGTGCTTGAGTGTTATGTTTGGACAAACTTAAGAACAGATAGTACCAAGGACCAAACTCAAGCCTCCCTCCTATGTGCAAGCCTGTGCAGTGTGCTCTTGCTCTGGCCCAGAGAGACACGTTTCATATAAAGCATAGCAAAATATGATAAACACTGCATAAAATTATAGAAAATTAAGAGTATTTTGTAAGAGACATAGTGAAAAATTAGGGAAAGTTTTAGACATGATATAATCCAAGCTGGACATTTATAACAATGTTTCAAAACCACATTAAATAAAGAGGTAAACCATATCACAGACTTTTCTATTTCATTCTTATAAATAAGCATAATTAGCAATTGCTACATTTCATTGCTGCATAGTGAAGAATAAAGTCAATAATTTTGAGTAAAGTAGATGTATCTTAATGATTTTCATAGGAAAGCAGTTAATTTGTATATTAGAATCAACTTATAGAAAGACTCAACTATGGTAAATTTTATAGATAGAACTGGAAGCTACAAATATCTTGTCTTTTTCTCTTTTTTTGGGTTTTTTTTTTTTTTTTGCATTTTTGGGTCACACCTGGCGACACTCAGGGGTTACTCCTGGCTCTTCGCTCAGGAATTAACTCCTGGCAGTGCTTGGGGGACCATATAGGACGAAGGCGATGGAAACCGGGTTTGCTGAGTGCAAGGCAAACACCCTAATCACTGTGCTATCGATCCGGCCCCTTGTCTTTTTTTTTTTTTTCAAAAACTTAAGAGATAGTGATGTACATGTTCCCCTCTGCTCAGTGAATAAAATCAAAGTAAAAATGAGGAGCCTTAAGCTCTGTGACAGACTCAATCTTAAAGACAGCAGTCCACCTGTGCAAAGATCTATTCATCAATTCTTTAAAACAGTCACAATGCTATGCCTGGATGTTGTTTTTAAAAAACATTTTGTAAATTGCATACTTCAAATAATTGCCTAATCACTAAGTTTACAAATTTTAGCAATGATCTAAGATGCAATAATTTAAATATCAGCCATGTTAGTTTATAATTTTACTTAAAACTTTTCTTACCTCAACTTTTCCAGTAGGTTTTCTCTCTCAGATGCTTCAATGAGAAATGTGACCGGTACTACTATATTGGGGTTATTTTATACACTAGGAAATGAATGGAATGGTGAAGTCTGTGGTTTGAAGGTCTTATCCATGGGATCAGTTGTAACTCTTTGAATCATCACAACAATGTGTTGAAATCAGTCAGGAAAAACCAATACCACTGTTTCTCTCAAACTGACTGAATGAGTACCAAGTTCATTTATTTAAGCATTTGTTTATTTCAAGTTTAGTATTTATTTATATTAAAAGTATATATCACTGTATATAATTTTTCATGCATTTATTTAATTTTTCATTTAATCATTACATTTAATAATTGATCACTTGATCACTTGACATCCCGTTATTCATCGATTTGCTCGAGCGGGGCTCCAGTAATATTTCATTTTGACCTTGTCATGTGCTAGTGTAGCCCAGTGGCATCTGGTTGCTTCAGGAATACAAAGAGCCTCAAACCATTCATTCAGGGTCTTGACAAAGAAGTCTGACCATCTTGTAGGTGGGCTGCCATGTGATCTTTTTACATAAAATAATTATATAAAATTTTTATAAAATATAAATTAGATAATTATATAAAATTTTTTATAAAATATAAAACTCCATCTGAGGAAAGAGTTCCTCAGAGCTCCATTCAAGAGAAGACCTGATCTTTCCCCTATAAGTTTCATCTGTAAATGCTCAAGATGAGAGCCTTCTGCTGATAGTATACCACCCTACGCAGCAGATCCTGGCAAGGTACCCGTGTTTTATTTATTTTATTTGTTATGCCAAAAACTAGTAACAATTGTGTACCTCAATTCCATGACCTGAAGAATGGTTTAAGCCTCTTCCTGTCCTTGGAGCAAGCAGATACCCTTGGGCTACACTTGCTTGCTACATATGGAGATGTTACTGTTACTCGCTCGAGCAAATCATGAACAATGGGAAATCAGTGATACAGTGATAAAAATTAGCTTTTAGCTATAATGTAGGTATCTGATTGTACTAACTGAAAGTATTTCATAGTGTAACTTTAAGAAAATAAAAATCTTGAAAATATTAAAATTACTTTAAAAGGTTTTTTCATGATTTTAGTTTCTGTTTTTTATTAAAAAATTTTCTTTGAGGGGAGAGACACACTCAACAATTCTTGCATCTGTGCTCAGTGATCACTCCTGGCAGTGTTTGTGGATCATATGTGGCACCAGGGATCTTAACCAGAGTGGCTACTCCAGCCTCATGTGTTTTTAAAAAATCTTACTGAGAAGGTTAGTTTTTAGAGCTCAATCGAAGGTACTTAAACTTATCAAAGTGTATGTTTATGAAACACCTAATATCCAAATAAATATTATTTAACACAAGAGGAAGGATAAAGCCATCAACAATGAACTAAAAGTAGAAATCTAAGGCTTCTCTAGAGTCAGAGGTAGAAAGATTGCTGAGTTTGGAGCAGATGCCTTGTTTGTGGGGAATTCTGAGTTTGATCTTTTGGCAGGACCACAGCTACTTTTAGACCATCAAATGTGATCCTCAGGACTTCTGAACACTGCTAAGACACAAACACCATTAAGTGGTTACTGTAAAAGTTTGTAAGAATTGCTTTAAATATCTATAAATACTGTATCACTTATATAACTTGTCTTCCCGTTGTTCATCAATTTGCTTGAGTGGACACCAGAAACATCTCCAAATATCCTGTTGCGTGCTAGTGTAGCCCAAGGGCATCTGCTCGCTTCAGGAGCACAAAGAGCCTCAAATCATTCGTTCAGGTCATGGAAATGATGTCTATAATTGTTACTGGTTTTTGGTTTATAAATACTGTATATGCCATTGCATATTTGAACTTACATCAATTTAAAAACTCAAAGATTACTTCATTCTTGAATCTATTTTATATTTCATCATGTTTGTACAACTGAAATTAAAAATATTTGTTAAATTATAGTTAAGGAAACAGTTCTAAAATTAAGAAATCATAGTTCTAATTTTCTTTTTACTTTTTTGGGTCACACCCAGCGATACTCAGGGTTACTCCTGGCTCTGCGCTCAGGAATCACTCCTGGCACCGTGTGGGGGACCGTATGGGATGCCGGAGATCAAACCGAGTCAGCTGCATGCAAGGCAAATGCCCTACCCGCTGAACTATCACACCAGCTCCAGTTCTAATTTTTTTAACATTATGTTATTGATATACAAAGTTACTGCATATCAATACAGTAACTCACCAAGATCCCAAAAGCCTCTACCACTGCCCTTATGTCACCTCTCCTTCACCTCTTCCTTCCCTCCCACCTCTCTTCCCCTTTGCTTAGTAATCTAAATTCTATAATCTCAGACTTAGCTTTGTAATTGATGCTCTTTGCTTCCTTGTTTTGTTTTGTTGTATACCACGGGTGAGTGAAATCACCTGGCATTTGTTCTTCTCCCTCTGACTTAATGTCCTTAATAGGATACTCTCCAGTCCCATCCTGTAGTAGTAAACTAGAGATTTCATTTTTTAAAAAATAGCTGAGCATTCTTGAATGATACAATTAATTATTTCCTTATTTTACATTTGTATTGACTTATTTAGATTTTTGTTTGGGGGCAACATATGACTGTGTTCAAGACTTAACTCTGTGCTCAGGAATCATTCCTGTTATGGCTTATGAAGAAATGGGGGAAGCACCCCCAAGGGGTCCCAAGGAGCCATGTCCAAGGGATTCCATAAGGACTACAGGCCTTAACATACTGGGGTCAGGGCATAACCAAGGCAGCAGATGCTGGGGCCTATCTGGGTCTTAATCTATTAAGATCCCCAGCTGGCCTGTGTCCCCGGCATACAACCGTTCTCCTGGCCCCTTCGACGGATAAAGAAACAAGACCAAAACTCTTGAATCTTTTCTTTTAACCCATCTTTGCCCACGGCTCCCGAGGCACCCGGCTCGCGTAGCATGAAAGTGCTCACTGGGCCAGGGGATGGCTTCGGTACTTCCCCTAAAAGGGACAGTTACCAGGCGGTGCTTCCCCCTAAAAGGGGACTGTCGCCAACAAAGCCCCTAGAATTCCTTTGGATGTTTCTAAGAATGCTTGGTGTGCAATTAGAGCGCTTGTTTATGCTGAAACTTAGACTCTGAGTAATGAAGAAACTGAACAAAGAGAAAAACCTCCGGCAACCGTAGCTTTCATCATACACAATTATAGCATAAAATAAAGATAGTAAAAAAATGCCAGCCCGCGCAGCTCTGGCTGCCAAGGCCTGAGCTGGTCTCAGGTCCTTGATAAGGAAAGGCTTGTGGCCTTCAGGCCTTTGCTTCCCATCATTAGCGGGAAGGGAGAATTCTTGACCTATGGGTCGAGGCGACTGGCTACCCCCTGTTGACGGGAATGCAGTGATTAGCCTCCCTAAACCTCCTGTGTGAAAAATAATTGGGCTTGTTAAAGTTAACACTTTCTAGTACAAAATATTAATAATCTTACAATAATAAACTCTGCATAGAAGTTTCTATTTAGGAGTAGGTTAAGTTAATCTATAATATGTGCATAGAGCTAGTAAGTAATTCTATGAATATCAGAATTAAAAAAAAATATGTATCTTACTTAAGGCAAATATGAGCGTATGTAAAAACAAAAGACGTCAGAAAAACATGTCTGAAAAACAGGTGCAGGCAAGGCAAGCAGGCAAAAGGTGGTCATATGTGGCAGACACGATAAACTCCTTTTGTTGTGAAAAATGTCTCCTTTGCTAAAAAATAACTGGTGTAACCTTGTGTCTGTGCATTTGTTGAACATAAAAAGAAAAGTTTTGCCTTCAGTAAACGGCAGCAGCAGCATTTGACCTCCCTTGTGTCTGTGCCTGTCTGTCCATTGCGCCGACGTCCCTGTTCTCCTGATTTCTTCAGCTGGTTACCCCCGAGACTTAGAGCTCACACCGACTGAGCGGTCTGCGGCACATCTTCTCTTAATTCTCACTCCACCTCACTGCAGGAACTTCACTCCAGGGACCTCTATCTCTCCTGACAGGTTCTCCAACAGGCTCCCCTCTTTAGGGCATCTCTTTTCAGGACGTGTCTCTTTAGGGCATCTCTTTTCAGGTCCTCTCTCAGGACCTCTCTTTTCACGACCTCTCTTCTCAGGAGCTTCTGTTCAGGACTTCTTTCTTCAGGGTGTCTCTTTCTGTTTCTCTATGCCCCTATCCCTAATTATCTGTTTATCTATCTCTATTTCCATTTGTTTCACTATTTTTCTTTGTTTCACTGTTTCCTTATCTCTATTTCTCTTTCTCTTCTTCTGGTCCTCTCTTTTCTGGCCCTTTCTTTTCAGAAAAGCCCTTTTGGTTCTGGCCTTGTTTTCCAGGACATATTTATGTCAGTCCAGTCCTCTGGGTCCTGGCCTTGATCATGTCATCCTGTGGCCCTGTAGCCCTGTGGCCCTTTGGTGTTGGTGCTAGCCCTCAGGCCCAGGCACCAGGGGGCTTCTGCTCTCTCTCACACTGGAAGCTCTTGTATGCTCTCCTCGGGACTCTATTTATAGCCTCAGGCCAGGTTCAGAATCCTAGCCTTTTAACTGTTTAATAATTTTCTTAACTGTCACCTTACAGTGATTTATCCAACATCTCCTTACAGGGGGTTATCTAAGAACTGGTGAGGCTCAAAGGACTCATATCAAGGTGTTGATTGATCATCAGATCAAGGTGGGTTGTGTGCAAGACAAATACCTTATTCACCATACTATCTTTCTAATCCTCACAAAAAATGCACTATAATGAATCTTTCTTAATCTCATTTTATTCTTTCTAGGAGTGAGTTCTCAAGACAATTCAGAAAAGTGATCAGTATGAATTGAAAGGAGTACTCAAATACAAATAAAGTGATTTTATTTGGGTAGGAAGCACTGGGTAAATTTAACGTATACAATAAGATGAAATATATGTATGTATTTAAAAATATTCATCAATATGTTTGTTAAATATATACCATCTTCTATGATCTTTTGGCATGATTTTGCTGAAACCATTTAACTGCCACCAAGCAGTGAGTCATAGCCTGTCTCAGTAACTTCCAGTTATGTATGCAGTATTAACTCTGGTCACCATTCTGTTACCATGAGCTTAGTTATATAAGAAGATACCTATAAATATTTTGCAGTATGTGTTTTCTGCCTTTTTTTACTTTTCTGATTTATTTATGCTAGGAAAATTCAAAAAACAATGAGATATCATTTTACACCACAGAGACTGGCACATATTCAAAGAGCAAGAACAACAAGTGCTGGAGTGGATGTGGGGGAAAAAAGGGACACTCATCCATTGTTGGTGGGAATGCTGGCTGTTACAGCCTTTCTGGAAAACAATATGGACATTCCTCCAAAGACTAGTAATTGAACTCCCATTTGACCCAGCCATACCACTCCTGGGAATCTACTCTGGGAAACCAAAAATATGCAGCGGAAACACCATCCCTACTTTTATGTTCATAGCATCATTATTCACAATAGCCAGAATCTGGAAGCAACCAGAGTGCCCGAGAATCGATGACTGGACAAAGAAGCTTTGGTATATCTACACAATGGAATACTATGCAGCTGTCAGGAAAAATGAAGCTATAAAATTTGCCTATAAATGGATGGACATGGAGAAGATTATGTTGAGTGAATTTAGCCTGAAGGAGAGAGACAGATACAGAATGACTGCATTTATTTGCATAACATAAATATCTATGTACATATTATGATACCAACAACCAAGGTCAAGTGAAACATGTATCAGGAGGTCTTGTCAAAGGTGGAAATTATCACAAATGTGTGGGAGTCAGAGGCTAGGTAAGACAGAAAATGGAACAGTGTGCTAACACTTGTCAAATATACTAATACCAACCTAGAACTAAGCATTAAATACAGGCAAAAGATACACATGACAACCCTTTAATGTATTTTCTGTAATCCATAGTCTAGAAGGGAAGTAAAAGTGAAAGAGAGAGAAAGGGAAATAAATAAAGAACCTGCCATATAGGCGGGCTGAGTGAGGGGAGGGAATCGGAGACGTTGGTGGTGGGAGATGGGCACTGGTGGAGGGATGGGTGCTGGAACACTATATGATCAAAACCCAAATATGAACTTTTTAATTGTGTATTTTTTAATTGTATGTCTCATGGTGGTATAATAAAATACTTTTAAAAAAAAGAAAATTCCCTGTTGAATTACAGTCACACAAGTGGCGTTATTTTTTATGGCTGAAAATTATTGCAAATAGCATGTCTTTCGTAGCTCTGGTGGTTATATTTTATTTGTTTATATATTTCTTTTACCATCATAATTCATGTTTTTATTTAGGGTTTTAAATTTTATTATTTTTAAATCATTTATTATTAGAATCAGTGAATCAAATGACTTAATCATTAATTGAATCAAGAAAAACAGTTCAAAGTTGCTCATGATTGGATTTCAATCATATAGTGTTCCTGCATCTGTCCTTTTCCCTTAAACAGTGTACAATTCCATATACAATGCCCCCAGTTACCCTCCCACCCCCACTCTTCACCTCTGACAGGCACTTACTTCTGTCTCTCTCTCTTTCTCCTCTCTTTCACTCTCTCCTTTAGAGTATTATGTTTGCAATACAGATACTAAGATTATCATGTAAATCCCTTTATATTTCACTGTCACTGTATCACTGTCTTCCCGTTCATCATCGATTTGCTCAAAGCGGGCCCCAGTAACATCTCCATATGTCCTGTCTCATGCTAGTAGAGCCCAAGGCATCTGCTTGCTCAGGAAAAAAAAAGAGCCTCAATCCATTCCGGAATGAGGTTTATAATAGTTATTGGTATTTGGCATATATATCAAATACAACACGGGTAGCTTGCCAGGCTCTGCCGTGCAAGTAGCATATTCTTGTAGGCATCTCTAAGTCCAGCATTTATTTATAAACCGCAGGGCCGCTTCCGCCGCGCGCAAGCCCGGCGCTGATAGGCTGGTCTGCTGGGTGGAGGTCTGACAAGAGAGAAGTCCGGATGTGGAAAATGGAGGCCCTCATGGAGTGGGGGGTCGTCTGGCTTGTTGCGGCGCTCTGCTGGGGTGGTGGCCAGGGCTAGAACCCACCATCCCTCCCGGGCACCTCGTGAGCGGCTGGTCACAGGGAGAGCCAGTAGCAGCTCTGCCCCATGTCTGCGAGTCTCTCTCAAGGTCCCTTTATACTTAGGTACATTAAAATTCTTTACTTTTAAATTTTACTATACTATTGTGAGATATACAATTAAAAAGCTGTTCATGATTGGATCTCAGCC
>JAJIBD010006245.1:0-112414 GCA_021461705.1 Cryptotis parvus
CCCCAAGCTCAGTTTTCAAGTTTCAATTTTAGCCCAGATCTTAGTTCTTTTGGGACTGGTTTCATAAATATTACACATGTATACATAAGTAATATAACTGAGTGTAGATACATACTAATAGGTTTTAATATCTGGAGTTACATAGGTTAAGAAGTGCAGTATTGGTCCAGAGAATGGCCTCAGTAGACTAAGTGGACTCAAGTACCACCAGGTTTGATTTGCCCCGCTGTTGCGCACAAAACGTAAATGAAATTAAAATATTTATAAAGTGTTGGTTATATTTGCTTCACTATACAGTTCTTATAAGTAGGCCACCAATAATTAATTCTATTGAATTATTTACATCTTGCTTCTCAAAGTACTTGGAGAAATATCATGTCTAAATACTTGAAGACCGCATGCCCTCCCCGCATCTTCCAAAATAGTTATTTACTTATTTTCGCTTCATTTCTCTTCACAAGAATGTCAAGTTCTTATATTTTTGTGAAACTTAAGGTCTAAGGATGCTTGCTGCTGTATCGCTCGCACTCAGAAAAGGCCTGGGGAGTGGTGGCAGAATATGTTGTGGAGCTCGGAGGGAGAGCCCCAGGGGAGGGCATTTGCCTTGCATGCAGCTGGCCTGGCTTTGATCCCTGGCGCCCGTTATGGTCCCCCGAGCATTGCCAGGGTGACTCCTGAGTGCAGAGCCCGGAGTAACCCCTGAACATCACTGGATGTGACCCCAAAACAAATAAAAAAGAATATGTTCAATTAAAAAAAGAATGTTAACTAATTATTTTAGAATTAGAAAAATTCATAGGTAACAAAAGTGGTCTAGCGCCCATTCCTTCTAGGTAAGGAATTCTGTTCCATTGGATTTTGAAATGTGCTCAAAATAGTAAGCAGTTAAATATATGATCTCAATTTTTCTTTCACTAAACCACTCTTTTAAAAATAGGGTGGGGGACTGGAGTGGTAGCACAGCAGGTAGGGTATTTGCCTCGCATGTGGCTGACCCAGGTTTGATCCCTGGCATCCCATATGGTCCTCCGAGCACTTCCAGGATGGCAGAGCCGGGAGTAACCTCTGAGCATTGCTGGATGTGACCCAAAAAGCAAACAATTAAAATAAATAAGTAAAAAGAGGGTGGGTAGAGGAACAACCAGGAGTGCTTAGCGGCCACGTCTAGGGGGTGCTTGGGGCAGGGTGGGGGAGGAGGCACGGCCAGGACCAAGCCCCGGTCTCTGCGCCCAAAGCGTAGCTCTCAGCCCGTGAGCTACTGCCCTGGCCCTGAAAAGTATTTTTTGCTATAAAAATGACTTCCCCCCTTTTTGCCTTACTCATTGTAGTAGAAGCTAGTGCAGCTTCTCAGTGTCCGTAAGCGCCCATGCCACTAGGAACACTCTCCTCCTACAGCCACGCTGCTGTTATTTTATAGCCCACCGGTAGGTGCATTTGAACACCTGTCCACCATCCCCTACTCGCCTGTAGGTGTATTAGAACACCCGTCCTCCATTCCCTACTCGCCTGTGGGTGTATTAGAACACCCGTCCACCATCCCCTACTTGCCTGTAGGTGTATTAGAACACCTGTCCTCCATCCCCTCCTACTCGCTTGTAGGTGTATTAGAACACCCGTCCTCCATCCCCTACTCGCCTGTAGGTGTATTAGAACACCCGTCTACCATCCCCTACTCGCCTGTAGGTGTATTAGAACACCCGTCCTCCATTCCCTACTCGCCTGTAGGTGTATTAGAACACCCGTCCACCATCCCCTACTCGCCTGTAGGTGTATTAGAACACCCGTCCACCATCCCCTACTCGCCTGTAGGTGTATTAGAACACCCGTCTACCATCCCCTACTCGCCTGTAGGTGTATTAGAACACCCGTCCTCCATTCCCTACTCGCCTGTAGGTGTATTAGAACACCTGTCCACCATCCCCTACTACGCCTGTAGGTGTATTAGAACACCCGTCCACCATCCCCTACTTGCCTGTAGGTGTATTAGAACACCCGTCCTCCATCCCCTACTTGCCTGTAGGTGTATTAGAACACCCGTCCTCCATCCCCTACTCGCCTGTAGGTGTATTAGAACACCCGTCTACCATCTCCTACTTGCCTGTAGGTGTATTAGAACACCCGTCCTCCATCCCCTACTCGCCTGTAGGTGTATTAGAACACCCGTCCACCATCCCCTACTTGCCTGTAGGTGTATTAGAACACCCGCCCTCCATCCCCTACTCGCCTGTAGGTGTATTAGGAACACCTGTCCACCATCCCCCTACTCGCCTGTAGGTGTATTAGAACACCCGTCTACCATCTCCTACTTGCCTGTAGGTGTATTAGAACACCCGTCCTCCATCCCCTACTCGCCTGTAGGTGTATTAGAACACCCGTCCCACCATCCCCTACTCGCCTGTAGGTGTATTAGAACACCCGTCTACCATCTCCTACTTGCCTGTAGGTGTATTAGAACACCCGTCCACCATCCCCTACTCGCCTGTAGGTGTATTAGAACACCCGTCTACCATCTCCTACTTGCCTGTAGGTGTATTAGAACACCCGTCCTCCATCCCCTACTCGCCTGTAGGTGTATTAGAACACCCGTCCACCATCCCCTACTCGCCTGTAGGTGTATTAGAACACCCTCCTACCATCTCCTACTTGCCTGTAGGTGTATTAGAACACCCCGCATCCACCATCCCCTACTCGCTTGTAGGTGTATTAGAACACCCGCCTACCATCTCCTACTTGCCTGTAGGTGTATTAGAACACCCGTCCTCCATTCCCTACTCGCCTGTAGGTGTATTAGATCACCCGTCCTCCATTCCCTACTCGCCTGTAGGTATATTAGATCACCCGTCCTCCATTCCCTACTCGCCTGTAGGTGTATTAGAACACCTGTCCTCCATCCCCTACCTGATGTGTTCTTTTCCCAAAACAAAATTAAGTAGAAGGAAACTTGCCATACTTCAAAACAGTGCCATAGGGCCAGACAGAGAGTACAGCAGGTAGGGTGGGTGCTTTTGCACATATAGCAGGCTCGATTCTGGGTCCCCGAGCACCGCCAAGTGTGATCCCTGAGCACAGAGCCAGGAAACAAAGTGCCATAGGGGAACTGTATTCTGATCACTACCCAAAAAGGCACTTTAAGACATTATTGTAATTCTCTGATGATGATGATGGTGGTGGTGATGATGATGATGATGATGATGATGGCGACAATGACAATGACGGTGGCGAGCGACGATGATGATGATGATGATTGCTTTTGGGGGGTCACACCCAGCAATGCTCAGGGTTACTCCTGACTCTGCACTCAGGAATTACTCTTGGTGCTGCTTGGGGACCATAGGGGATGCCAGGGATCGAACCCGGATCAGCCCCATGCAAGGCAATGACCTACCCGCTGGACTATCACTCCGGCCCTTCTCTGATTATTTAATTTAGTGATATGTGGTGACTGAATTTAATTCATGCACTACCAACTGATTATTAATAGATTATTCATTTATAAGTATTCATCTGTATTAATAGGTCATTCATATGAACTTAAGCTGGGGACTTTTCCTCTTCTCCTGAGAGATGCTAAGGCACATCTGAAATAAAACCCTCTCTTCTCTCTCCAAATGTAATATAATCTAAATGCAATATAGTCTCAGCAGATTATATTGTTATTGTTATACATTTTGCAATATATGCCATATATTGCAAAATGGTAAAAATCCAGTTTGTAAATTGTCTAATAACTCTTGTGTTGTTAGCCTGAGCCCTTGTTCTCTGGTTTTACAAAGGTGTCAGGAGTTGACTTAGAGCTCCTTGTGGACTGTGTTGCATGCACCCACCAGACTTGTTTCCTCAGTGTCAGAGACGGGGCTAGACTATCTGATTTAGAGTGGAGGGCACCTTGATTTCTCTGAGAGCTTTGGGATAACCGAAGTTCTGGGCTATTTAGGCCATACGTTGTGTTCATTAGGGCAGTATTGAAAGTGGGAATTATAGTCAGTATTGATACTATCAGATGACTTTCCTGTGAGCTAAGATTAAAGTGAAAATGGGAGAAAGCTGCATGGTGAATAGCAATGGAGGAAATGGAATGTTAGGAAGCTGGTGGGAGAATGGCCACTACATCCCCAGCCCAAAAGACGGGCTTTAAATCTGGTTTACAGGTCAGCTCAGGGGAAGGAACGGCATTTTATAAAGCATTATTAACAGAGTTTCTTGTTGGCATGTATACGTTGGTGAAAAATAATCAAGGCTATTTGGTGAATAGCCAAAGCTGTTCTGTTAAAAATATTACAGAAGTGCTAAGTCTGGGAATGGGCAAAAATGTTACAGTAGATTATTCATCCAACTAAATCATATTCATGAACAAGCTGCATGTAAGAAGGAATTAGAGAACAAAGGGCAGGAATAGCCCCATGGCCCTGAAGAACAGTAAGAACAAGAACTTGCCCAGCCAGATATGAAGTCTTAGCTCTCATCAGTAGGGTGATGTGATGGAGCAAGCTGGCCCATTCTTTCTTTTCTTTTTTTTTTTTTTGGGTGGGGGGGTTACTCCTGGCTCTGCACTCAGGAATTACTCCTGGCAGTGCTCAGGTGACCATATGGGATGCCGGGGATCAAACCTGGGTCAGCCATGTGCAAAGAAAACGCCCTTCCCCAAACCATCGTTCTGGCCCTGCCTGTCCTTTTTCTTTCTGGCACCCTTTTAGTCTTTAAGCTACTGTATTGGGCTGAACTAGGGAAGTGGGGGCGAACAGAATGTGGAGGAGCTGAGGTGTGGGAATCACTTACCAAGCATGGAGGGGTGTACTCATAGCCTGGTAGAGAGAGGCTGGAGCTGAGCACGTTAGGACGTCCCTCAGAGGGACAGTCAGCTGGGGCTCGTCAGGTCCCAAGGAGGATGCTTGGGGCTTCCTGAATGTCAGCTGCGAGGCTCAGGGTGTCAGCCTGAGCAGGGGAGGGCAGCACTTTCCGTATCAAGTAGGGAGGCTGTGTGGAATGTAGAGGCATGGAGGGGGGGGGGGGGGGCGGCGTGGCGTGGGGAGGCAAAGGCTGTAATGTCTGAGAGGAGAAGCGTGTCCCTGAAAGTCAGGAGAGCCTGAACGGAAGGACTTGTCTGTAGAGTCAGACTTGGAGGCGCCGATGCAGTTTTTTGCCTGGCTGACTAGGAATTACGACTGGCGACTGTTCTCGGGCTATCGCTTGGCCGTAGGTGTGGAGAGTTTTGAGTTGCCATGCCAACAACAGGAGTGAATGTGAATCCTGGAGAGGAGGAAATACAATGTCTGTTGGTCCAGAAATATAGTGTCATCGGTGAGAGAAAGGGTGCCTTCGATTGGCTGGGAATAATACTAATACTTTGAGAAGGGCAGAGACTGGGGTGTAGAATTGTCCATGGAACGAGCAGTTGAAGCCCGGGAGTGAAGGAAGAACATCAGACTAGAGGAAGGCTGTGCAGAAAGGCACCGCGTCCTCCAGTTGCTGTGAGCAGCTCTGTTCATAGGGCACCTCGGTTTCTTCTCGCTGGGCTAGTGAAAGCACTGCTTTCATAGTATTGTGTTCTTGTAATTTCCTTAGTTGGGATTGTTGTGTCACTCATGTATTTAAAGTTTTGATAGACTTTCGCCATTGGGTTTTAGCCCTTTGAACTCTCCCTGGAAATGTATATGCTTTCTATGTAAAATTTTCATGCCAGTTTCTAGAATTTGGTTTGTATCAGTTAGTTCATTAGTGATATCACGGATTTCATCCTGCTATACATATATGTAGCCAGAAAAACTTGTGCACCTTACAAGCTCATGTACCTGCAAATGTATAAAGATGTGAGTGAGTATGCAAATGTGGATACACACTCATATACCCCAGACACAATTTTCCTTTTTTTGGGAGGGGGCTTTCTGGGTAAACCAACCAACCAACCCCCAGTGCTGCTCAGGGGGTTACTCCTGGCAGTGCACTCAGGAATTACTCCTGACAGTGCTTGGGGGACCACATGGGGATGCTGGGGATCGAACCCAGTCTGCCATATGCAAACAAACACCCTACCCTCTGTGCTATCTCTCTGTTTCTGGCACCAGAAAAATAGTTTCTGGGACCAGAGAGTTAGTGCAGTGGGTAAGGTGCTTGTCTTGCCCCCTGGCTGACCTGGGTTTGATCCCTGGCATCCCAAACGGTGCCCGAAGCACCACTAGGAGTAATTCCTGAGTGCAGAGCCAGGAGTAACCAACCTCTGAGTACCACTGGTGTGCCTTCCAAAAAAAAAACAAATTAAAAAAGGATCAGTTTTTCTTTAGAAAATGTTTTAGATTGTTGAGTGTGACTTTTAGAACTGGTTTTAGAAACTTTTAACTAAGAAGCAGCTGGATTTGCACCTACTTGTGAAAATTTTGAAGAGTTCTTTTGAGACAGTGTGACTTAAACACTTCCGTGGAGCTGCTGTGAGAAGCTCTTGTCAGCAGGGTTTGGTATGTGAAGCCATTGGCCGGTGTGTGCTGCTTCCTTCACGGGCGGTGCGCGGCATGCAGAGCAGGGCCGTCTGAACAGAGCCAGCATTCTTGTGCGGGGCAGCTTCCCCTCCTCGTTGTTGTCCAGTTCTTAGGCTGTTCCAGTTTCTTTAGCTTTCCCAAACTTGCCCTTTTACAGTAGTTGGACTTATTCCTGTATCTTCCGTTGTAAAATACATCCGTGCTTAACATTTTCCAAACGTGAACTTGTTTACTTTCAAGGATGCTTATTTGCACAGGGCTTCACAGATGTGAGACGTGCCTGACCACTGATCTACAGACCCAACTTTCACATTTTATTTTGGAATATTTTATTTTACTTTTATTATTATTTTGATTGAATCACAGTGAGATGCACAGTTCCAAAGTTGTTCATGATCGGTTTCCGTCCTGCAGTGCTCCATCACCCTGTCCCTTCACCCGTGTACCTTTCCACCACCAGTGTTCCAAGGCAGGCACTTATTTTGGAATACTTTAGGCTAGCAGAAAAGTTTTAAATATTTGCATATTTTTATTCCTAAGCCAGCATTCACATTATTCATTTAAATAATATCAAAGAATCTAGGGTAAAGTTTCTACAACCCTGAGATCCACATGTCTTGTATGTTTTAAGAGCTGTATTTGATCCCTGCACTTCATGTGATCCTCTAAGCAATTAAAAATAAATGGGGGAGAGGAGGGAATGGAGAGCTAGCACAGTGGTAAGGCACCGCCTGCACATGGCCGACCTGGATTCGATTCCTGGCATCCCATATGATCCTCCAAGCCACAATGAGAGTGATCCCTGAGCACAGAGCCAGGGAGTAAACTCTGAGCACGGCCAGAGATGGCTTCCAAAGAGCAACAACAACAAAAACAAAAAGCTAAAATAAATGGATACATTAGTCAATAAATAGGGGCCAGGCCAATGACTCAAAGAACTGGAGCACATGTTTGCATCAAGAGTCCTCAGGCTTTATCCCCAGCACAGCCGGGTGCAGCACCCCAGAATGATGAGTCCTGCTCCTTTCGACATGGCAGCTGTTACCCTTGCGAATATCTGTTAGCATCTGCATATGGATAAGAGTACATACTCGGAATGCTTTTTCATAAGATATGTAAATGTATTCGAAACGTTTTCTTATACCTTTCTTTTGTTTTTCTTTCTTTTTTTTTTTGGGGGTCACACCCAGAGATGCTCAGGGGTTACTCCCTGGCTCTGCACTCAGGAATTACTTCTGGAGGTGCTAAGGGACCAAATGGATGCCGGGGATCGAACCTGGGGCAGACGCATGCGAGGCAAATGCCCTCCTTGCTGTGCTATCGCTCCCCCTCCCTAACTTTTTTTTTGCTTTTTGGGTCACACCTGGTGACACTCAGGGGCTACTCCTGGCTCAGTATTGGGGAATTACTCCTGGTGGTGCTGGGAGCCCATATGGGATGCCGGAGATTGAAACCGGGTCACGTGCAAAGCAAACACCCTCCCCCACTGGGCGGTCACTCCACCCACCCCCCCCACTTTTTAAATAGATTTTCCTCTTGGCAGATATCTTCTTAACTCATTTCTAAAGAAGTTTGCAGTAAATTAAAAATGTTTTGTCATTCTTTTTCCTTGCAGGATGAACTTTCAGATGTTAGCCAAGGATCGAAAGCTACTACTCCTGCGTCACTAGCTGCTTCCGACGTGGCAGTGATTCCTACTGACACCCCCTTGAAGGAAGATAACGAAGGCTTTGTGAGGACTGCAGATGCTCTAAATAAGTCGGAGATAAACAAACACATTGAAGTGCAGGTAGCCCAGGATACTAGAAATGTGTCAACTGGTGAGTGACCCTAGTTCTTTATCTCATGTTGAAATATTCCATCAGTTCACACGATGTAGATTAGGATGATATGGTTTGGGGTGAGGGCAGGGACAGTGTTGACTCCTAAGAAGTAGGTAAATAATTCAGGAAACAAAAGAGATGATAAATTTTTGAAGTAAAATTATGAATGGCTGGTGGTTGGGGAATTTAAAAGCTAAAACTTTTCCTGTCTTAGATCATAGTCTTTGTCTGATTTGTGATTTGGGTGGGGAGCAGGGGATGGGCTACACCTGACTGGGTTCAGTATTCACTCCCGTGGTGCTTGACTATATGTGGTGCTAGAGCCAAACTGGAGTTTACAAGACAAGTATCTTGATGTGCTGTCTCTCTGACTGCATATGGTTACTCTATACTCAAGCCCTTGGGGCTGGAACGATAGCACGGCAGGCTGGACATTTGTCTTGCACACACCAGACCTGGGTTTAATCCCTGGCATCCCATATGGTCCCTCAAGAATCTCCAGGAGTAATTCCTGAGTGCAGAGCCAGGAGTAACCCCTGAGCATTGCTGGGTGTGACCCAAAAAGAGCAAAAGAAAAATAAATCTGTGCTCGATCCCTTAAAGTAATGAAGATGAATTTTTCTGTGTCCCAAGAATAGTAAATAACACTATAGTTAATAATTGCTTTCTGATTTTGAAGTATCGTTGAATACATGAGCTACCGTTTAATCCTATGTTTTCTAGAATATGCTCTTTGGGGGGTGTTGGTTAGACCGCACCAGTGATGGTCAGGACTTCCTCCTGGCTCTGTCCTCAGGCATCACTCCTGGCAGGGCTCAGGGATACTGGGTTACTGGGATCAAGCCCAGGTTGATTTCATGCAAAGCTCGTGCCTTTTCCCCTTGCTGTCACCCCAGCCCAATCCTTAAAATATATATATATATATATATATATATATATATATATATATATATATATATATATATAATTATATATATATAAATCATCAGGCTGATTTGAATCCCCAGCACCAAAATGGTCCACCAAGCTCCATCAGGGATTACTCCTGAGTACAGAGCCAGGAATAACCCTTGAGCAAACACTGGGTGGGACCCCCCCAAAACCGCCCACCCATGAAAGTAAAGAGCTTTCATCATTGAAGGCTGGGGAGATATCCCAGAGGGCCGCAGCGCCGACTTTGTTTGGAGTCCAGATTTCCTTCCCAATGCCACATGGCTTACTGAGCCCTGCTGGCTCAGCCACACTGAGCCCCAGCGCTGAGTTGAGAGTAGCTTCCAAGCAGTCCCAAGTATGGCCCCAAACAGTCACAACAAGCCAGAAACAAATTACAATGAAGTGATGTTCTGTGGGCATAGCAGCAGAGACTTACGTTAGAAGCATATGTGATGTATGCGTTGTTTGTGTCATCTGGTCCTTAAGGCTCTGCTGACAATGAAGAGAAATCAGAAGTTCAGGCCATCATTGACTCCACCCCTGAGTTGGATATGGACAAAGATCTCAGTGGATATAAAGGCTCAAGGTACTGTAAATACCAGATTCAGGTGAAAAAAGAAAAGTCCATCCTTTTCCGCTCTCCCAGAAGCACAGTGGTGTTCTCCCTGCCGCTCTACTAGACACATGTATTCAGATGTCTGGCTGAAGAAATGTTGGGATTCTAGTTTTTGTTTTGAAACTGGATATGGTACATGACTTTTGAATATACTTTTGAATATCTTGTGTAAGGTTACTGTAGAGGTTAGGATCATATAGAAAGATGATGAAATAGAGATCACCAAGAGATACCCCATGCCCCAATGCTGAGGCAGGGGTGGAGCAAGGAACAAGTTTTTGTTTTTTTTCCTTTTCGTTTTGGGTCATACCCGGCAATGCTCAGGGGTTACTCCTGGCTCTGCGCTCAAGAATTACTTCTGGCAGTGCTCGGGGACCACATGGGATGCCAGGGATCAAAACGGGTCAGTCACGTGCAAGGCAACGCCCTACCTGCTGTGCTATTGCTCAGCCCCAGCAAGGAACAGTTTGAGCAAACTTTGTTCCTGCTCCCGAATCAGGAAGAAGAGAGAGTAACCCTCGGACCTGGGTCCTGCTGCGCTAGCTGATTTGTTGGATCATTCTGGCAGATTCTCTCTCTCTCTCTCTCTCTCTCTCTCTCTCTCTCTCTCTCACACACACACACACACTCACTCTCACTCTCGCCTCTCTCGTCTCTTTTGGTTTTGGGGTCTTACCTGGAGGTTTTTCAGGGGGGAACCATGTAGTGCCAGGAATCCAACCCCGGGCCTCACATCGAGAAGGACGGTGCTCTACCACAGAATTACCTACTCACCCTCTCCTGTCGAATTCTGTGACCTTCTTCATTTCTAAAACTGAAGAAATGCTTTGCAGAGTTAGGTGAGGATTCAGCCAAGTCATCTATGTAGAACTGATCAGTCCCGACCTACAGACCTACAGAGACCTTTATGTTCTCTACTGGATGCCCTTTACTGTATTGTGTTGTCTAGGATCTTCCTACAAAAATGTTTTGGTTTCTTCACTAGCTCTCCTGTGGAGTTCAGTGAGAATGTTGTGGGAAACTTGAGAAATCTTTTCAGTTACCTTTTGACAGCCTCTTGGCTGTTCCTTTTGCACTCTTAAGAAGTGTCCTGTGTGCTGACTTGGTTCTGCTGTTTCTGTTCGACAGCACCCCCACCAAAGGTATCGAGAACAAAGCTTTTGATCGCAACACAGAATCTCTCTTTGAAGAACTGTCTTCAGCTGGCTCCCGCCTCATTGGAGATGTGGATGAAGGAGCAGATTTATTAGGTATGATAGCTCATCCGAAGGACTGAGAGCAGATTTGAAAAAAATCAATCATAAGATTTTATGTAATTGAAAATTTCCCTACAATATCCTTAGCTGCCTGCTCAGTGGGATAGTTATTGTACTTTAGTTAATTAAATGGAACTCTGGAATATAAAATTTTTAAAGGAAAGAATCTTTACGTTTGTGTTTTTCCAAAATTAAATTGCATCAAAGGTTTTTTTTTAATTTATATGACAAGTATTGAACTCTGTTATATTATTAGGTTGGTATTATGAATAAGGAACACACTGATACGTGTATTTGTTAGCCTTCCATATGAGGTTGTAACACTTGGTTTATTTCAGGTATGTTTTGATTGGTTACTTTAAGAAACTTCCTGATGAAATTGAAGGGTGGATACAAAAAATATATTTGAGAGAGAATTTTAAATGAAGTTTTAACACATGCATAGAATTGTGTCCGTCATCACCAGAACCAACATGTACCAACCCTCCGCCCCAGTTTCGCATTCTATCCTTTTGTGTTTTTTTACTTTACCTTTTTTTTGGTTTTACTTATTTTTTTGTTCTTTGTTTAATCAGAATGAAAGGTTTTTGTTTGTTCGTTTTGCTTTTTTAGGCCTTTATTTGCCTTTTGTCAGACTTGGCATGTGATAGTGTTACGTGTCTGGTATCGATGCACCCCAAGGTGCAAACACCCCACCTGTGCCCTGTTGACTCCCAGACCGCCTTACCCAGAGCGAACCACTTAATGTTTCTTCCTCTGCTGCCTCAGGAGACAGTGTTCAGCCCTACAAGTTTTGAGACTGATAGCTTCAGACTCTGGTTTGATTTTAGTTTTGGCCCGCACCAGTGGTGCTCAGGGGTACTCGGGCGCAGTACTTGTGTGGGAAAATGTCACTCCTGGCACTTGTCACAGTGTTTGGGGGACCAAACAGCAATTTGTCCAGTTCCAGCCCTTTAAAAATGTAATTGCCTTTAGAATGCCAGAGATCGAACCCAGGGCCTCGTACATGCAGGGCGAGTGCTTTACCACTGAAGTGCATTCCCTGGCCAAGACTTCTTTGGAGGGTGGGGAGTGAGGGGGCAGTACCTGTTGGTGCTCAGAGCTTATTCCTGCCCTGAGCTTGGGGATCACGCCTCTCTGTCCTCAGAGGACTATCTGTGGGGTTGAACCTGGGTTGGCCAAATGCAAGGCAAGTGCCCTACCTGCTGTACTGTCTAGCCCAAGAGAAAACTTTTAATAGAAACTAACAAGAGAATTAACAGGCCATGTGGTACTTACAGTCTGGGCCTGAAAACTGTATTCAACTCTGACAGGTGCTTGCAGGCCCCGAACCGTAACCTCTGGTGCTCCGGGCTCACAGGGCGACCCCAGTGGTGCTTGACATTCCATACAGTTCTGGGGGTCGGACCGGGGACTTCCGTCATGCGTGGCATGTGCTTGCGACTTGAGTGTCTTCATGGCCTATAATTGTGGTCTTTGGAATCAAGTCTTTCTGAAAGCTTGCATTTATGAATTCAGAAAATTAGGTATAATAGAGACAAATTTCTGATAAATTTGGACAAATTTCCTTACCACTTTGAAAAGAATAGGCTGTAAATTACTATCTTTCCATTTGCACACAATGTAGGTTTATTTCTAGAATGCTTCAGATTAGAAGATTTATTGCCTTAAATGTAGTGACTACTTCTTAGTAAAAAAGATAGTGAGATTTCTAAGGCAAATACTTATTTCTTGGTTTCTCTTCTATATTTCTAAGATTTGCCTTAGAAATCTCACTATCTTAGTAAAAAGGTAGTGAGATTTCTAAGGCAAATATTTATTTCTTGGTTTCTCTTCACTTCTATATAGTGATAGCAACAGAAATATTAATACTAAAACTGTCTAGCTTTGGTAGACTATGCTAACAAATTCTCCCTCCACTTTTCTTAATTAGCCTTAGGTTGATTAAAAAAATGGTTTTCCAGTTACTGTTTTTCATTAACTATATTGTCTTTATTTGATGATATATGTTTTTATGATTGTTTACACATATAATTTCACTACTTTTTTCCTGATTTTTGTTTCATTTGGGAGCCCCACCTTTCTTGTGCAGGGATTGCTTGGACAGTGCAGGGGGTCCTGTGATGTCAGGGTCCATCCTGATCATGCGATGTCAGGGTCCATCCCAGACTTCCTGCATGCAGAAAAGCATGTTCTTGGTTATTTGAGCTCTTCTGACTCATTTTTATTTTTCACTCTATCATCTATCTCTCTATCTCATCTTCTATTTTTATCTATTTATTTATCTATCTATCTATCTATCTATTTATTTATCTATCTATCTATCTATCTATCTATCTATCTATTTATTTATTTATTTGCTTTTTGGGTCACACCCAGCTATGCTCAGGGGTCACTCCTGGCTCTGCACTCAGGAATTACTCCTGGCGGTGCTTGGGGGACCATATAAGATGCTGGGATCAAACCCGGGTCAGCTGGGTTCAAGGCAAACACCCTACCCGCTGTGCTATCTCTTCAGCCTTTTCTTCTTTTTTTTTTTAATTTTAGTAATTTAAAAAATATTACCTTTCTGGGGTCGGAGCAATAGCCCAGCGGGTAGGGCATTTGTCTTGCGTGGCCGGCCCATGCCGGCCTGGGTTCGAACCCCAGCATCCCATATGGTCCCTCGAGCACCGCCAGGAGTAATTCCTGAGTGCAGAGCCAGGAGAAACCCCTGAGCGTTGCCGGGTGTGACCCAAAAAAAAAAAAAAATTACCTTTCCCTAGTTTGTTCTTTGTCTTTGTATTGTATCTCATGCCTTGATGTTCTTATTTTTATTGACTCATTTCCTTACATTCTTCAGTCACTTATCCCCACGTCCACATTCTAGAACTTGGAAATCATTGTACGCACATAGTGAATGTCCTTTTGATTTCTTTCTGCTTTCAACTTTGCTGTCTTCAATCATTTCTTTCTATTATCATTTGAAGATGTTTTTATCTTCCTTTTAAGAAAAGAGGCCTGTGTCTTCGCACACATCCTTCCTGGCGGAGCATCTCCTACCCATTTGGCCCCTATAAGTGAATAAAAATCCTGCCCACTCTCCCCCCGAGTCTTCGGTACTGCGCCCCTGTCCTTCCCGTGGCACTCATTTCTAGTCACACTGCTAAGTAGCTCGGACCCAACTGTGCTCAGGGAGCCCTCTGGCGTGGTGCTGACAGGACCGTATGTGGTGGCTGGGGATTGAGCCTGGATCAGCTTCTTGCAAGGCAAGCGCCTGAGGGCTCTGTGCGCCTCTCCAGCCCCGTCATCTATCAGAGATGTGGCTGTGATAGACCGGTACTTCTCTCGTTGTTTGTGTTATGTCAGTGCTAGAGAAGTCTCTTCTTTATCCTGGCAGTGTTTTCCTGGTCCCGCTAGCGTGCCTCATCCCACTCAGTCTTGGCATTGTAGCTCATACTTACCTAGCCTGAAGCAAATAATTTTTTCCTTCATTTTTGAGGCCACACCCAGAAGTGCTTAGGTCTTATTCCTGGCTGTACACTCAGAGGTCACTCCTGGAGGGCTCAGGGAATGTATGGGGTACAGGGGATCCAATCTGGGCTGGCCACCTGCACGGCAGCACCCTACCTGTTGTCCTGTCCTCTGGGGACGCAGTTCTCCCTTCTTCGGCACTTTGCAATCCTCCTCTAGGAATCGTATCTTCATTTCCTGCTTCTTCCATGCTCTTTTTTTTTTTTCTTTTTGGGTCACACCCAGCAGTGCTCGGGGTTACTCCTGCCTCTTCACTCAGGAAGTACTCCTGGCGGTGCTCAGGAAACCACATGGGATGCCGGGATTGAACCCGGGCCGGCCGCTTGCAAGGCAAACGCCCTACCAGCTGTGCTATCGCTCCGGCCCTTCATTTCCTGCTTAAAGCTTATAGTCCCTGAAGTTTAATCCCCTGGTATTTTATTTATTATGCTTCTCTTCCTTCTACACCGAATTCTTGTTGCTTGGGTTTGGGACCATGCCCAGATGTGCCCAGATCTTACTCCTGACTCTACTCAGATAGATCTTGGGGAACTCTCAGTGTTGGGATTCAAACCTGGGTCAGCCACATTCAAGGAAGTCCCTTAACCATTGTACTCGCTCTCCCACCCTACTGTACTTTTTTTTTTTTTTAACAAACCTGGGGAGACTCTAAACTCTGTGTGGACAAAACAGATACATTTTTTGGGCATGTATTGCTAATTAGTTCTAGCAGTTTTGTTCCATGTAAGCCTGTGAGCCTTTGCTTTTTTTTGGAGTTAGAAGCATTTACAGGAGAATTTGTAACAGAGTCGTATACATTTGGGAAAATGGAGTCCTAACATAGTTCAAATTCAGAACTAGATAAAAACTGTGCAAGCTCTCCCCAGGAATTAACAGATAATTCAGAAGCCTATCTGTAGACCTAGCTTTAGACTGTGCACTAAACTTCAAATGAGATTTCTATAATTTTAGAAGACAGGCTGGCAGTGTTTTGTTTGGAAGGAGTATGTGTCCTACCAAAGTTTGTGTTAGGTTGAAGTCTTGGTTAAAAATGGATCCACTTTAAGTTAAGTTTTTCTTCTTTTCATGAGTTAGTTGTGTTGATATATTTCAAAGTAAAAATTTTTAGGCAGTTCTATTGATTATGAATTAAATTAATACACTAATGTCTTAAGACTTTTTTATGGGAATGGGTAACCTTTAGAAACTTCATTATAGATTATAATTCCTTATAGTGCATATTTTAAAATATTTTTTATTTATAATATTTATACTTTATTGTGTTTCATTAATTCTCTACATGTTTTTAATTTTTTGGTCTCATTTCTCAAGAAAATGAGTGTAGATTTTGCTTTCTGAAAACAGTCTAATTGAGATTCTCATTCATTTTTCTCTTGGGCTGCTCACCCAGGGGAATATTCTGGTGTGTATGCTTTTAAATACTTTCATACTGCTGCTTTAGATCAGGTGTTGGCTGCTGTGCTCACATTTAATGCTTTTTTTATATATATTTTTTCTGCTCAGCTATTTTTACTTGGTTCTGTATATGTTTTCAGCTTTATGCCTATCTTTCTGTGTGCTTGAGAGTTTATGGCCGATATGTTCTGTAAAAACAATCTAACACTATATCTTTCTGATTCTTTATTGAACATTTAACATTAGTGTTTAAAGCAAAAATTGAATACATATTGTCAAAATTCATTTGGAATTAGAATTTAAAAACTTTCCATGTATCACTGGAATTATTTAGGTAGATAATTGGATCATTTTTTCTGATATCTAATCCTTCATATAAGAAGTGTCCTGATGATTGAGAACATTTGAGATGCTTATACCTTAGTTTATATGTGAGCACTGAATTTTTTCAGCATTTTTAGGTTGTTTTTGTTACAAATTATGTTTAATTTAGTTAGACTATTGCTTTTTTGATGAAAGGGACATGTTAACTGCTTTGCCCTTTGTCATTTTCTTTAGGAGTATTTTCTTCCTGTTTAATTGTCTTATGAACCTTTGTCTGTTATATGTGATTTTTCAGCATCATACTTTTTTTTTTGGTAACTTTTTGAGATATGTTCCCTAGTGTGCTAGTGTGTTGTTTCATTTCTTCAGGATTTTCCACCCGTGTAGAATATTAAGTAGCATTTTTCTCCCTAAAGATCGCTATGTTCGTTGCATTGTGTACTCTGCCTAACTTACAGTACTGAAATATTATCTAGAAAGAGATAGCTGAACAGTATAATTGCATAGGTAGTATTTTGACGGAAACTTCGTTATTAACTTAGTGTTTTTGGGGGGTTTTTTTGGTCTGGTTTTTGTGCCACACCCGGCAAAATGCTCAGAGATTACTTCTGGCTTTACACTCATTACTCCTGGTGGTGTTTGGAGGCTCATGAGGGAAGGGATGGTGGGAATTGAACCTGGTCTGGGTCAGCCACATGCAAGGCTAGCTCCCTGCCCACTGACGATCTAGCACCTAATTTGGGGGTATTTCAAGAAGTAAAGTTTGTGTTCTTGTTGGGGGGATCATCTGGCTGTACTTATTCCTGGCTCTGTACTCAGGAATCACTCCTGGCACATGGAGGAACCATAGGTGGTCCCAGCAGTCAGACCTCGGTCGGCCAGGTGTATGGCAAAGCCCTACTTGCTGTCCTATCTCTCTGGCCCCCTAGAAAGTAATTTTTAAATTTTTTGTTGAAGCTACACCTGGTGGTGCTCAGGAGCCATGGGGTGCCAGGGATCAAACCCAGGTATGCAATACGTATGCTCTACAACCGGAACCCTATCCCTGGCCCCTGCTTTTGGATTTTCACTTTAACTATATTTACCTTTATTAGGAGAAAGAGCTAGTAAAGTGTGTGTGTGTGTGTGTGTGTGTGTGTGTGTGTGTGTGTGTGTGTGTAGGAGTATGGGGGCTCCCAAGCATTGTTTATAGGACCCACAGGGCATTCCAAGGGTATGGCACTGCTCCGGTCCTGAAAACCCAGAGACCACCAGGACCACCCCCGCAGTGCCCGTGGTGTTGTGACTCTGTGGTGCTGAGGATTTCATCTAGGCAGGTTTCTTAGCCTGTACCCCAACCACTGTACTCTCAGTTGCACAAGTGAAATATTTTAAAGGCATAACATATTAGAAAAGATCCTAATTGAGGAAAATCAATTAATTTTTGTCTTTCTCACATCATTTTGCACTTAGTGTTGTGATTCCAGTTGTTTTTCATCTCATGCATAACAGTTTACAGAGTAATCTATTTTCATGCTGTTTCTTACATAAAACATTTCTTGTTCTTTGTTTTTGCTTTACATGGAATGCATGGGCTTTAAGACCATAATTTCTTTGGTAAGGTTTCATCTGCATCTGGGTCTGTCTGTATTTGGCCTTGTTTCTGCCTGCTCTCTATTATTACCTAATTTTTAGGCAAAAGTGATGTCTAAATACTAGTTACTGGTTTGTAAGCAGTATCTGATTCAAGTTAATGAGCTTTTATTTCCTTTAATGCTATGTTTTAGAATATTTGACAAGAAATTTTTAATCCTTTTGAAATATTATTTATGAAAAATATAGACTAAAAAGTTATAAATTGCCCAATAAAATCTTTAATATTCATTTATGTTGGATAATTTGTTATAATGCTCTAAAGTTGATATACCCATACAGGTATTTCTAGTATATTAAAGATAAAATAGGATTGCATAAAGGACAGATAAAATTTATAAAATAAAGTTTGTATGACTGTAGCTTATTATAAGCTTAAATTCATTTGATGTTCAGTTTTTTTTCCTTTTTTTGTTTTGTTAGGAATGGGTCGTGAAGTTGAAAATCTTATATTAGAAAATACACAACTGTTGGAAACCAAGTAAAGTATGTACAAACTTGGAACAAGGAACAAAAGATACTGAATGTTTTTCTTGTCCAAGTCAGTGATGCTGTTTCAGCCTAATACGGTGTTACTTGCCGGTCTCCTCCCCCTCTCTGCATGCCTACGGGTGCACGTACATGAGTACATAGACATGATTGATAATGGGGCCTGATTTCACAGATGGAGATAGTTCATGTTCTGTAGGGGTTTTCATCCTTTTCATTCTTTCATAGGCATGCTATTCTTTCAGATTTTTCACATGGGCTTTTCTTGTTCCCAACCCTAGAATTTATTTATTTTCTGAGTCTTCCACTGAAATTGCTTGTATTAGCCCACAGCTATTTCAGTCTGACTGCAGCTTGTCTCTCCGGAGCTTTCTCTTTCTGCTGAGTATTCAGGTGTGATTTGTGGGGGTCTTGGCCCTCACACACATCAGTGTCTTGTTCCCCAGGGGCACAGGTTCTGAATCACGAGGGAAAGCAAGCCAGGTGCTTTTTGTCACTTTCAACTTTGGAACATCTGTGCATAGACAGGATGCAGCTAGAAGGAGGTCTGATGCCCCCGATTATCAAAAGAACAGCGATCTTAAATCTTACAGTTTAGATTTTTTTTTGGTTTTTTTTATATTGTCACACGTGGTGATGCTCAGGGGTTACTCCTGGCTCTGCACTCAAGAATTACTCTGGCAGTGCTCAGAGAACCAAATGGGATGCCGGGGGATCAAACCCGGCCCGAACCCGGGTCAGTAAGGCAAACTTGTAACGTGCTGTACTGTATCTCCGGCCCCTCTGATTATTGAAATCAATTTATTTCTTTTTAAAGTAAAAGCAGATCTTTTTCTTTCTGATTTTTGGGCCGCATCTGGCATTGCTCACTTAGTCATTGCAGGACTCAGAGACCATACGGAGGGCCAGGGATCAAATCCAGGTCAGCCACAGGAACTACCCGCTGTGCTGTTGCCCTGGCACCGGTCCTCTGTTTAAAGAAATTGTTTGGGAGCCTCACCTCAAGGCCTCGTGGTACTTGGGCCACAGGCGTGACCCTACCCGGTGGTGTGCGTGGGAATGGAAGGGAGGGAGGATAATGTGTTGCCAGGGATTGAACCCAGGGCTGCGTATGCACAAGGCGTAAGTTGGCCCTGGGTTCTATTCATTCTTTCCTTCTCCATTATTTCCTTTGCTCTTTATTTTTGTTGCTGTTTTTTTGGGTTTTGTTTCCTTTTTTCTCCCCATTTATTTTCCTGGATCCTGTTTTCTTTAAGTTATCTTTCTAATTATGGCAATTTTATTAGTTGGTACACCACCTTTATCTATTTGTACTTTACTTGGCAAATAGAGTCAAATCTCAGGTCATCGCTTCATGGTGCTTCTCTCTTTCCTGATGGGGGAGATTCTCTGTTGATGTTGTTTCAATGTCTAGGGGTTCACACACACTTGGTTGTAGTGTTCATATGTTTGGTATTGAGGTTTTATGTCTTTTTTGTTGGTTTGTTGGGTCACACCCGGCAGTCCCACTGCTGGCTCTGCCTGACTAATTATTCCTGGTGGGATCATTCCTGGTGGGGCTCAGGGAACCATATGGGGTGTTGGAACTCAAACCCAGGTTGATAAGGTGCAAGGCAAGTGCCCTACCCACTGTACTACCTCTTTGGCCCCTCTTTGGTTGTGGTATTTGCTCAGAATTACATGTTTTAGTTCCATGTAACTTATTCCTGTCCTTTGTCCTTGAATGTCTCTTTAGTGCTACTAGAGCGCTCATGCTCCCTGTTTTAGTTGCTGTGCTTCCAGGTATCTGGCGGTGGTATGGATGGAAATCTCTGGCTTGCTGAGCAGTTATCACAGACAACAGAGCTGCTTGGGTTCTGCTTGGTCTATGTGGCCGCCACTGGAGACCAGATGCAAGGTCTCATGCTTATAAGGAGGCACTTGAACCACTGTGTCATCTCCTGGCCCTCTTTTTTCTTTTTATAAACCTTTCTCTACAAATAGCATCAGCAGAAGCACTTTAAAGCATTCAGCTATTCAGTAATTGTATGATTATTTTAGTCTACAAGATATTGAAAGATGGAGAGAATATTTGTAATGGTGCGCTGGAAATGCGTGTCTTCTTAGAAATGCATTGAATGTTGTGAAGAATGATTTGATAGCCAAAGTAGATGAGCTGACCTGTGAGAAAGATGTGCTGCAAGGGGAACTGGAGGCTGTGAAACAAGCCAAACTGAAGCTGGAGGAGAAGAACAGAGAATTGGAGGAAGAGCTGAGGAAGTAAGTTTCCTTCTGTTGTTATTTAGCAGCTGTCTGCCAGCATGCCACGGAGGGTTATAGGCGCCACCAGAGCCTACTGCCTGGGCAGGGGCCCTGGGACCTGCCATTCCCTCTGCTCTGACCAGATCTCCTGAACTTCAGATTATCTTTTTTGTTTCTATCGTGACGTGAATAAAAAGGTTGAACCATTTTGGTATTGCTAATAGGAAACCAGGAACATTGTTTTCCTTTACCCAGCTTTCTGTAGTACCCATTTTTCCCCAAGAAAATGCCTTTCTAGCATAAATTCCCTGATATGAAGGCAGCTAAACACTACTTGAAAAAGGAAAATTAATTGTTTACTAGTGGTTAATATTGTTGATGTTCTCATTCTTTGAATAGATGAACTCAGTTAAAATATGTTGGTGTTTTTCCCCCACTAGAGCTCGTGCGGAAGCTGAAGATGCAAGACAAAAAAGCAAAAGATGAAGATGATGTAGGTTTATGACTTTTTGCTTTTTTCCTCTCCTTATCACATTTTCATGTTTTGGGGAAAGCATGCTCATTAAGTTTTGAATATAGCATTGTAAGGATTCAAAACTGGAAGATCTGTTTCTGGCCATGAGTAGGAGGGGCTATTTCTTGCTCTCACAGGGGTGTAGATGCTTAGCCTCTGGTTTCATGTCATGTGTTCTGTGTGTGGTGTGTGCATGTCTTTTTCTTAATCTGTGTTTCCATGTTCAAGTACAAGGACCAGCTGGGGCATATTTTGGCTTTGTTGTTGCTGTTTTGTTTTGAATTTTGACTTAGAAGTGTGAATATTTGATGATAAAAATTCTTTAGTGTTTTTTTTGGGGGTATCACCCTGGCAATGTTCAGGGGTTACCCCTGGCTCTGCACTTAGGAATTACTCCTGGCAGTGGTCAGGGGACCATATGGGATGCCGGGAATTGAACCCAGTTGGTAATGTGCAAGGCAAATGCCCTCCCGACTGTACTATTGCTCCAGCCCCTGTTCAGTAGCTTTAAACATAAAATGAGAAGACTATACATTTTGGTTTCAGAAATTAGCCCCTGTTGTCGACATACATAAATAATCAGAGTTAATGATTTTTTTTTCAGTGTCGCTAGCATACTAGCAATTCTTTTGATAGACTCTTATCTCTGTAACAGATGTTTGTTGGTCAAGTATTAGATAAGATCTATGAGTATCTTGGACAGAAAGTATGTAGTCTCTTATTTTTAAAACTTATAGTTGATATATACAAAAAATGTAAAGTATGAAACATAATGAATTAATATGAACTTACCACCTAAGCAGAACATTATCAAACATTGAAACTTGTGCTTTTTTCTCTTGAGTAATCCATATTTATCTGTTTCTTTAAAAATAATTATACGCATATGTCACTACAAAGTATGGTTTAATTTTCATTCTGTTTGCATTTCATACTGTATTTAATCCTGAATTTAATTTGCTTCTTATGCTTAGTGTTTAAGCAAATACTTGTCTCTTAGTTTAGTGCTGTGACTCATTTTCACTGCTCTATAATATTCCATTATGCTGTACATTATGATGTACAGTATTTATCTTTGGGTTAATGAGCATCTATTGCTTATTACTGTGATAAACAGTGCTGTTAATGAGCATTCCAGAATAAGCTTCTTAGATTTTCCAGGGTATAAATTTATAGTAGGATTTCTTGGTCATAGACTCAAAGTCCTTTAATCATTTATTGTTTTACTTTTATTTAATAGCCAAGTTTTGATTTTAGAGAAAGGAAGAAGAAGGATTGCTGATAACTAAACTGAGCCTCTTTCTTAGGGTCAAGCCTTTCAGCTTTGATACAAAATGTGCATATCCTTGGGACATTCCCCGGCATCCCTTATGGTCCCCCAGCACTGCCTGCGTAATTCCTGCTTGCTGAGCCAGGAGCAACCCCTGAGTTCTCAGGGTGTGACCAAAAAAGAAAAAAGGAAAAAATGCGTGCTCCACTTCGCACGGCAGAAACACTACCTAAATTTTAAACTGTCTCTTTCCTTCATTTTTTTCCCCTCAAAAGATAAAGTTGGCTTTAATTTGCACATTAGCTCTTTCAGGTAGAAAATGGAAACATGTTTGTTCTTTCAGAGAATGGTTAGACAACTGTTAAAATTCATATTGCAAAGAAAAACACAAAGGAAATAATTGTGTAGATGCAATATTGGAGTGGGCATGGGGGCCATCATTTTCCACATCCGGACCTCCCTCTTGTCAGCACTCCACCCAGCAGACCAACCCATCACAGCCTGGTGGCCGGGGCAGTACATCAATAAATGCTTTATTTAGAGGTGACTACAAGAGTAGGCCTCCCGCACGGCAAGCCTGGCAAGCTGCTCGTGTCGTATTTGATATGCCAAATACCAGTAACAATTATATTAGGTCATTCCCATGACCTAATATAATGGCTTGAGGCTCTTTATATTCCTGTAGCAAGCCAGTGCCCTTGGCTCTACTAGCATGAGACAGGACATATGGAGATATTACTGGTGCCCACTCTAGCAAATAGATGATGAATGGGAAGATAGTGATAGGGATAGATGCAATATTAACAATGGTGAAAGATCATATGTAAAATGATTATTTTATTACAGTCATGTTTTAATGAATTTAGTTTCAAAAAACAAAATTGATTATGAAGACTTTTGCTAATCCAATCTCTAATTTTTTAAGTATTTTCATCCCCAGAAGGTGATTTAGAAATTAGCAAAAGTGGTAGAAGTTGATTAAGGGGGCCAGAGCGATAGCACAGCGGGTAGGGCATTTGCCTTGCACGCGCCGGCCTCTGCCGGCCTGGGTTCAATCCCCAGCATCCCATATGGTCCCCGAGCATCGCCAGGAGTAATTCCTGAGTGCAGAGCCAGGAGTAGCCCCTGAGCATTGCCGGGTGTGACCCAAAAAGGCAAAAAAAAAAAAAAAAAAAAGAAAGTTGAATAAGCATAGCTCTTTGGGTGTCTCTGTTTATTAATAAGCTGTCCCACTAAAACTGACTCTCAGAGTTGGGTATATTGGAAACTAGCCAATCAATTTATGCTTTTTGCTGGCCATCTTATGCATATGAATTGACAGTTTGAAATAAGTGAGCCCTTTTGAAATTAACTTGTTACTAATTTCTGAGCCATTAGTATTTGATAAAAACATGAATTGAATATTATAGCAACAATTCTAGGCAAGATTATTAATAGTTAACTTATTAAATTTTAGTTTAAAATGTGGACTTTTTTGTATTTTGTCAAGTATCTGTATTTATCATCAAATTGACTACCTCTTGTTGATCATAAATATTGCATTGGTTCTATTTTTATAACAGTTTTTCTTTAAACCATTTAAATTAGACACTTAGTAATACTTTAAAGTTTGAAGACTGCGTAAGTCTGCCATATCACCAAAATATATCTAAATTCCCAGAATGATGTATAGTTCTTCTTTTCATTATAGAGTGATATTCCTACAGCCCAAAGAAAGCGGTTTACTAGAGTAGAAATGGCCCGTGTTCTAATGGAGAGAAATCAGTATAAAGAGAGACTGATGGAGCTTCAGGAAGCCGTTCGATGGACAGAGATGATTCGGTCAGTATAAGAATGACTTCTGGGGGGCCAGAACAATAGCACAGCGGGTAGGGCATTTGCCTTGCTCGCAGCCAACCCGGGTTCAATCCCCGGCATCCCATATGGTCCCCCGAGCACCGCCAGGAGTAATTCCTGAGTGCAGAGCTGGGTGCGGCTCAAAATGGAAAAAAAAAAAAAAAATGCTTCTGGAGTGCTTCTTCTGTTTCTGTTCGCTTCTTGATTCAGAACTCGAGTCCTGTTGGGGGCCTAAAACTCTTTGCTCTATTAGCTGGCAGAGAATTGCTAATGTAATGGTTGGGATAATAATTCTGCATTAGTACCAGAATGTAATCAAAGTGGGGGCCTTTGGGGCCAGTGAGAACCCCTAGAGAACGTCCAGGGACCTCTAAAGACCACTGTTACTGCTTAGGAATGGTGGCTTTAGAAATCAGCCCGACTGTTGCAACAGTGTCGGAAAAGGAAACTTGATTTCTTATCACTGCATAAGAGACTAAATCCATTTTACTTAGTGCTAAATAATCATGCTTGATTTTCCCCACCGTCCAAGTTGCTCAGAGCCCTTGGCCGCGTGCATCTTCTCTCACTCAGTGCTGCCATCTGACGGCCATGTTGTCGGGAGCGTGTTCCTCTAGTTTTGCAAGACCTCGTTAAAACTGTCTAAATTAGTTGTCTCTTCCTTTTCTTCATGGTGTTGAGTTTGATTTGTCACATCAGACTTACCAGTAACAGTTCACACTGACAGGTTTTTTTTTTTAATTTATGCATAGGGGCCACAAGGAGTTCAGGCACATGCGTTGTTCAGTGTCCGTAGTTCACTCACTGGTGCCACACGATCCCTGAGCATCACAAGGTGTGGCCCTGCTGTCCTGACTCATCCCTGCCAGCGCAAGGGGTCAAGCATTGCCACGTTCTCAGGGCCTCACATTGAACCACTGACCTACTTGGCCAGTAATGGCAAGGAGTGACCTCTCAGCCTCCTGAGCCCAGGAAAAGCGCTTTCCTACCAAGAAAAGTTTATGAACATTCTTTTTGTTTGCTTGTTTCTGTGCCACACCCAGTAGTGCTTAGAGTCTAGATCTAGACTGGTGCTTGGGAGTGCTCGTATGTTAGTCTTCTCAAACTTGGCCTCCTGTTTGCAGAGAATGTGCTCAGCCCGCTGAGCTCTCACCAGCCTCTGGAATGATTATTCTGAAATGTTACTGGTCTCAGTTGAATGTGTCTCCTTTAATTTTTTTTTTTTTTATTTTTTGCTCTTTTTTGGGGTGGGGATCACACTTAGCAATGCCCAGGGGTTACTCCTGGCTCTGCACTCAGGAATTACTCCTGGCAGTGCTTGGGGAACCATATGGGATGCCGGGATCAAACCCAGGTCAGCGCATGCAAGGCAAATGCCTTACCCACTGTGCTATCGCTCCAGTTCCTTTGGTTAATTTTTAATTGATGGGAAAGTTTTCAAACTGGGAGAAATGACTCATTTCAGACAGTCAAGTTGCTGGCTATTTTATGAGAGTTGGGAGTCGAAGATAGTTAAGACCTATTTGTCAAGATGGAGATTCACAAGGAGATAATTATTTAAATAGAAGACTCGTGGTTCTCTTTAATTATGTTTTGTTCTGTTTGGGGCCACAGTCCCTGGTGCTCAGCGTGTTGCTCCGTGGGCTCTGTGCTCGTGGTGCTGTGCAGTGCTGGAGGCTGTGTTCAGCCCTCAGTGCCTCTGTGCCGTTTTCAAAATACTTGCAATTCAGGTATTTCAGCCACCCATCCAGGACCGATAATTATCTCTTCTCAAAAGACAGAGCTCTTTAAGTAGATGAGGAAGATGGTATTTTGTTTACCTCATTTGTATCCCAGTCTTAGAAGAATGAATGACACAGATAAATCAAAGTCACAATTTACTAAATTTAGTATAGATCGTGAATTTGGGTCATGTACATTTCAAATAGAAAACTAGAACCAGAAATGCTGATACATTATTTGTGGTGATACATAATTTTTCTCTTAACTCTTTTCCCCAAAATGTAGAGCTTCAAGAGAGAATCCAGCCATGCAAGAAAAGAAAAGGTCAAGCATTTGGCAGTTGTGAGTATCTGAATGTGTATGTGAAAACAGATAAAAACGGGTCCTTAGAATTTTCAAGAAACTTTCTCCTGAAATGTATATTGTTAAGCTAATTTTTTTTCCTCTTTAATGTAGCATGCCAGATCGGTAAGGCTGTTCTTGAAGACAAAATTATACTGTCGTAAGCTGCATCATGTTGGCTATGCATTTGGTGGAATTCTCTGCTAAATAAAATAATGGGGAATTAATGATAAAGTTGCTATAATTTACTGGTTCACAGGAACACTACAAAGATTTGAAGATAACGTAGTGTTTCCAGGATTTGAGTACTGTGTGTGTGTGAGTGTGTGTGCTTTGTATTTGATTTGTGATTGTGCCAGAAAGACTGCATTTTCTTAAGCTTACCCTTCTTGATGAATCTGCTATTTAGTGGAATTGTTCATTTTTTAAAAATGTAGCTGTGAAAGGTGATTTTAAGCTTACTTACGAATATGTGCCGGGTGTGTGTCACTGTGGCAGTGTGCTTTCTTGTCCTTCCTTATGACTCTTCAGGACTTGCATACCTGTCTTCTGTTCACGAGCTTGCTGTTGGCACCATTCCGGCTCGCCTCGAGTTTACCTAGAGGAACCACAAGAACTTCCACATTTTATTGTGGGAGCTTGTGATTTGAAGAATTTTTTTGGAATGGCTTTGCTTGTATGAGCAGTAATCTTTCCCAGATGTCTGGTGTGGCTGTGAATTATTGCAAAGACGTAGTGTGTGACAGCAAAACAAAAATATTTTTGCCAATTTCTCACTTGTTGCCTTTTCAGCACCATTTTGGGGTTTGTGAGAAACTATGGATTGTGCTTCCCAGCGTGTGTCCTCTCGCCTCCACCCTGTTTTTTTTCCACTTTAGTTTCAGCACACACTGTTTTTCCCTCTTTAGTTTCAGCAGACTCTTCAGCTCTTCAAGTAATACTGCTAAGAAGCCTGAACCCCCTGTTAATCTGAAGTATAATGCACCCACCTCTCATGTTACTCCTTCTGTGAAGAAAAGAAGCAGCACCTTATCTCAGCTCCCCGGAGATAAATCCAAAGCTTTTGATTTCCTTAGTGAAGAGTAAGTATTTTCCAAACTAGTAATTGTGCTCTAATTAAGCAAATAGATTGGAATATTCTAGCCCCTTAACAGATCAGTGATAAGGACTCATCTATAAAGAAATTTACATTTCAGATGACAGAAATCTGTATTTCTGTAACTTGTCTGCCTTTTTAGTAAATTATTTGCCTTTAATGAAAATGGAAATTTACAGTGTTTATAAAGAGAAGTAATTTTTTCCCCTGGTGCTGGGGATGAGTTCAGAGCCCGCTCTGTTACTGGGTCACATGCCCAGGCTGAAAAGTAGTTTTTATAATGTCTCATTTTTGTTGTTGTGGAAAAATTGATTAGCAATAATGGAAGCATTAGAGACCTGTGGATGCCTAAATGTATGAACAGAAGGTGTCTGAGGACTTAGTTTCCCTTTCTGACTGCTGTTTATTCAGGTTAGCCTCTCAGAGACTGTCTCTTTGCTGAGAAGAACTTAGGTGTTAGCATTGAATTGTATCGTATCTATAAAGTAGGTCACCTCACAGAAATATGTGAATGGCCCTGAAGAAGACAAACTATTTTCAGAATCCATTTGTTTTGGGGCTACACCTGGCAATGCTCCGGGTTTACTCCTGGCTCTATACTCAGGAAATCGGGGACTATGGGGTATCTAGGCTTGAACTCTGGTCAGCTTCATACAAGGCAAAGATCCTACCCACTGTACTATTGCTCCAGCCTGTACAGTTTTGGGGGTTTTTTGGAAACAAGTTAATATGGTCCAAAAGTCAACCTATAATGTTTTCCTAAGAAGTTACTGTGCTCAAGTAAAGGTGACTTAACCATTTTTAGCACGTTCTCTAGCTTAAGAAAATTCTTAGTAAATGTATAGTGAACAAAATGACAAGGAACCAAAAATAGTGTTTAAGTTTCCCCTTTCATTTGGTCAACTGTGAAACTTAATGGAAGTTTGATTACTGATGATTCAACAAAATGTAACAAACTGTTTTCCTGTTAAAGCTTGAACACTGTCTTCTCCACATAACTTTAACAGATCAGCTTTATATAAAATAGGTTGTTGTCTGAAATAACCTGAGGACAATTTTGTTATAGTTACTTTTTGCTGTTTTAGCAGGAGCGAGGACAGAGCTGTTGATATATTCATTTAATTTAAAAGGAGACTTTTTTTTCCCTTTCAGAACTGAAGCTAGTTTAGCATCACGCAGAGAACAAAAAGAGAGAACAGTACCGCCAAGTGAAAGCGCATGTTCAGAAGGAAGATGGTAGAGTTCAGGCTTTCGGCTGGAGCCTGCCTCAGAAGTATAAGCAGGTAAAGTGTGAGCGTGCTAAGGGCATCTGGTGGGAAACGCAGCGACAGGCCTGGGCCAGTTCATAAAGAAATCAGAGCACGCATGTCAAGGGTTTGGGCCGCAGTTAGGGAAGAATCGAAGCTGGTGGTTTTAATTTTCAGGTCATCTTCTAGAGCTTAGAGCTCAGAGAGAATGCCTCTGTACCAGCGCTTGGGCTCCGCTTCGCTTTTGGTATTAATATTTCATCATCTTAAAGATTAACATCTCGGAGGGTGGGAGAAAAATGACATCTGCTGCTTGGAGTCCTTCAGACTGTTGACTTAAAATTTAGTTTAGGCTTTCAGGAGCCCTATCTGTGTATTAAAGGCTCAGCATCTGTACACCTCTCTGTGTCCCTGACTGCCCCATCCCATACACACATTTCAGGAAAGGGGAGCAGAATAAACCAAGTGAATTAGTGTATCTCTTCTGAACACCAGTTGCATTTTATTTTTCAAAATTGACATCTGATGCTATATGCTCATTTTTTTTAAAAACTAAGAGTGACAGAATTGCCTTGAATTTTAGTTCATGGAATAAATAGTAGTGCCTCCCCATGTCTTATTAGTTCTTTTTTCTTTTCTTTTTTTTTTTTTTTCATTTTTTTGGTAGCACCCAGCAATGCTCAGGGCTAACTCCTGGCTATGCATTTAGGAATTACTCCTGGAAGTGCATGGGGGACCATATTGAATGCTGGGGATCGAACCTGGGTCGGCCACATGCAAATCAGATGCCTGCCCTCTTCATTTTTGATGAGGTTTTCTAATGTTCTTTTTCCCTCTCCTTCCCACCCCCAATCCCCGGCATCAATTATTAGGTAACCAATGGTCAAGGAGAAAATAAAATGAAAAATTTACCTGTGCCTGTCTATCTCAGACCTCTAGATGAAAAAGATACATCAATGAAGGTAAGTATGTTTTGAAATTAATGGAGAAGTTTCTTAAACTTTGGGTGCATTTTTTCCCCCTAAAACCAAAGAATGCTTAATTTTTACTTCTGCAGGTGAGACTGTTGTTCATTTTATAGTTTTATACTGGGATACTCTGAATATTAAAGACATTTGTAGTCATTAAATTTTTTTTTAAAGAAAATGTAAAAATTCTGTTTCTAGAGAAAAATAATTTAATATTGCCCCCAACCCTCCCTTTTATTTTCCCTACCCCAAAAGCTATGGTGTGCTGTTGGAGTCAATTTATCAGGTGGGAAGACCAGAGATGGAGGCTCTGTTGTTGGTGCAAGTGTGTTTTACAAGGATGTCTCTAGTCTGGATGCAGAAGACAGTGAACAGAGAAGTGCGTCTCAGAGCAGTTTAGACAAGTTAGATCAGGAACTGAAGGTAAGTGCTCGCCTCCCTCCCCTCTCCTTTCTTTCCCTCAGCACCTCCTGGTTTCTCGGAGACTTTCATTCTGCTGATTGGTCAGGAACTTACTTTTGGATCCAGTTTATAACTGGAGACTGTTGCTGTACATAGTTGTTCCACACGTATAGCTCAGAGTTTTGCCCTTTGCATGCTCCAGGGCAAGAGAGAAGTAGAGCCGGTAAGGAGGCTGCCTTGCATGACCCTTTGCGCCGCAGCCAGTTGGACTCCACCCAGCACCACATATGGTCCTGAGCTCCGCTGGGAGTGACCCCCAAGTGTTTTGACTGGTCTGCTTCAAGCACTAGTTTTTTCAGTCTGCTAATTATTGTTGTTAGATGCTTGTATTTTTAGTCAAAACAGTTATTGTAAATATATACATGTTATATATATAATACATATACATATTATATATACATAAATACATTGTATACATAAACATAAATATATACACACATTATCTATGTATAATATATGTTTTTTATATATATATATATGTATTTTTTTTTTTTTTTGCTTTTTTGGGTCACACCCATGAATGCTCAGGGGGTTACTCCTGGCTCTGCATTTAGGAATTACTCCTGGCAGTGCTCAGGGGACCTTATGGGATGCCGGGGATCGAACCTGGGTCAGCTTTGTGCAAGGCAGGCATCCTACCCACTATGCTATCGCTCTCCAGCCCTGGAAAATACTTATTGTATTATTTACACCAAATAATTTGGACCTAGATTTGGAACAGTATTACCCTTTATTGTAATAATAGCACAGCCTATGAACATCTACGCATATTATTTTTATTTTATTTTATTTTATTTTTTTTTGCTTTTTTGGGTCACACATAGCAATGCTCAGGGGTTACTCCTGGCTCTGCACTCAGGAATTACTCCTGGAGGTGCTCAGGGGACCATATGGATGCTGTGGGATCAAACCCGGGTCGACTGCGTGGAAGGCAAATGCCCTACCCACTGGACTATAGCTCCAGCCCCCACATATTATTTTATTTCTTTTTTGCTTGTTTATACAGGAGCAGCAGAAGGAATTAAAGAATCAAGAAGAATTATCCAGTTTAGTCTGGATCTGTACCAGCACTCATTCAGCTACAAAAGTGATCATTATCGATGCTATTCAACCAGGCAACATCCTCGACAGCTTCACCGCTTGCAACTCTCACGCTCTTTGTATAGCAAGTGTGCCAGGTAAGAGTCAGCCTTGCTCTCCCCGTGCCTCCTTCCCTGTGAGACCCGATTTGGTGACTTGAGATCAAGTTAATCAGTGCTGTCATGGAGTTTGTTTTCAAAAATAACCTGGAAAATTGATCGAACAAGGTATTTTCAAATAACATGAAGAAAATCAAAATGAGAAGATGGCAGGGAAGAAAGAGCAAGGTGCTATTCGCACTCAGAGTGGTTAAAAATAAGGGACGGGATAGGGAGCCAAGAGACAGTGAGCGTGTGAGGTGCTTACCTTGCACGTGACTTACCCAGGTTCGAGCCTGGTCTCCCATATTATCCCAAAGCGCCACCAGGAGTAATTCTGGAGTGCAGAGCCAGGAGTAACCCCTGTGCATTGCTGGGTGTGACCCCAAACAAAAAATTTTTTAAAGGAGTGACAGTTGAGCCAGAGAGAAAGGAGCATGGATAGAGAGCTTGCCTAGCATGCAGCCAACCCAGGATTGATCCCTGGTACCTTATATGGTCCCCAATGCCCATCAAGATCTCTGAGCACAGAGTCAAGAGTAAGTCTTAAACACACCAGGTGTGGCCCAAACACAAAACAAAACAAATAAAAAATGATCTAAAGTTCTAGATTAAATGTGACATGATAGTATAACACCAGTCTATAAATTTGAGGTTTGTGATATGCCCACATAATGGGATATTGTTAAAAAATTAAATTCTGGGGCTGAAGTGATAGTACAACAGGTAGGGCATTTGCCTTGCATGCGACTGACCCAGAATTGATCCTGGCAACCCATATGGTTCTCAGGAGTAATTCCTGCATGCCGAGCCAGGAGTATTCCCTGAGCATTTGTCCAAAAGCAAAAAATTAAATAGATAGATAGACAGACAGACAGACAAATTCTGAAACATGCTACAACATGTATCAACCTTGGAAACACGCAGACTGATGAATGCAGACACAAAGGACCAGTGCTGGATGTTTCATATGTACTGTTAAATCTAGGCCAACTGGTAAAGACGAAGAGAAGGGAAATTATTAGGGCCCAGGAATAGGAAATGCGGAATTGTTCTGTGATGGGTACAGAGCTGTGTACCCATTTTTCTATGAAGGGATGGGGAGGTTTTGGGCATAGATGTGATTACTGCACAGCATGTCAATGTAATTAACGCCATGGAATTGTACAAATGATTACAGTGAAAACTTTTGTTATCTATATATTTTACTATATTTTTTTTTCTTTTTTTTTTTTTTTTTTTTTTTTGCTTTTTGGGTCACATCCGGCGATGCTCAGGGGCTACTCCTGGCTCTGCACTCAGGAATTACTCCTGGCGGTGCTCGGGGACCATATGGGATGCCGGGATTGAACCCAGGCCGGCACAGGCCAGCTGCGTGCAAGGCAAACGCCCTACCCGCTGGGCTATCGCTCCGGCCCCAATATTTTACTATATTTTAATATGGTATGGTTGGAAACATTGAAAGTAAAATATGAAGAGGTTTATTTTTAGCTTGCTAATGCAAAAGTTTTTATATTCTTCTAAGCTTAGTGCACTGTATAGAGGATATATTTTTTGGGGGGATTGGGCAGCTATACATCCAGGGGATACTCAGGGCTTGCTCCTGGCTCTGCACTCAAGAGTCACTCCTGGCAGTGCTCAGGGGGCTATCTGGAATGCTAGGGATCAAGCTCTGGGTCTGCTGTGTGCAAGGCAGGCACCTTATCCACATGCTGTCACTCGGACCCCAGAAGAATGATCTTAATTTTAAACCAACTTCCATATATTTTAAAGGTTTAGATGAAACTTAAGCTCCCATCTTGGCTATGTATACTCAAATAGCCGTTTCTTGCCTTCACACTCTTATTGCAGACTTGTGCTTGCTTTTATAGAGAAAGTGGTGTTTATAGGAGTTAGTATTTAATTATTCTGTTAAGAGTTAAATAACTTTACCGCTTTTGCAGGAGCGAGAAACAGATTACCCTGCAGGAGAAGAGCTCTCTGAATCTGGACAGGTGGACAAAACGTCTTTGTGTGGGAGTGTGACGAGCAATAGCTCGGCAGAGACAGACAGTCTGCTGGGCGGCATCACCGTGGTCGGCTGTTCTGCAGAAGGGGTGACGACAGCCGCCACTTCCCCCAGTACCAATGGTGCTTCTCCAGTGATGGACAGGCCACCAGGTAGCTCTGTCCTCTTTGCAGCTCGTCTGTGTGGTCTGAGCCTATGCCGGCTGCTTAGTTACGATACTTCATTTAGAGCTTAACGTAGGAAGGGGAGGGGTGCTGTAATGACGGTCAGTGGATTGTCCGTTGTGGGCTTGGCCTGTTGATTTCCACACATGAGGCCTGGGCTGGTTTCCTGTTTCTGTGTCATGGTGTCATGTGCGAGGCGGGAGTAGACACAATAGAATCATGTCACACCAATTTGTTTGAAGAAATTCTTGCAAAACTGACTTGGCACGGTTTATATATCTTATAGAAAAGGAAGCAGAAAATAGTGAGGTCGATGAAAATGTCCCAACGGCAGAAGAAGCAACTGAAGCCACGGAAGGCAATGCAGGGTCAGCAGAAGACAGCGCTGTGGACACCTCCCAGCCCGGGCGTGTACACGGAGCACGTCTTTACAGACCCGCTGGGCGTTCAGATCCCAGAGGACCTCTCGGCAGTCTATCAGTCAAGGTAAAAAATGGGTCAGCATCTGAGGAGAGCAGAGAAGGACACAAGTGGAGGGACCCAGAGGGCGGCGGGAGGCGGAGCGAAGTTTCATCATTGGCATTGCTGTGGTCAGCCTGCCCTGACGCATTCTCGCTCCGCTCTACCTCCCACGCACACTCTGGGAATTCCCATTTCTCTGTTCCTTCCAACTTAAAAATAGTTATTCTTTTGGTTTGGGGGCAGCATTCAGCAGTGCTCAGGACTTACTCCTGGCTCTGCATTTAGGAATCACTCCTGATCGGGCTCCGGGGGCCGTATGGAGTGAGGGGTCAAAGCAGGTTAACCTTGTGCAAGGCAAGTGCCTGCCTGCTTTACTTTCTCTTCAGTCCTCAGCAAAGCATTGTATCTGTTTTCATGGTCACTTTCTCCTCTGGTACTTTTTTTTAATTGTACTTTAATAACTCTTTGCCGTTTCAGAACGCCACCCTTTTAACTCCATAAAAGTCACCAAAAATTGCCCATTGTTTAAATTTCCCTTGTGGGGTTGAATGACCTTTGGAATTTAATTTTATGACAAACATTTTATTAGAAACCATTTTATTTTAGGCTTTTCCCTTAAAAGGTTGTTTAAGCTTGGGCCAGAGCAATAGGACAGTGGATAGAGCATTTGCCTTTCACAGCGCCAACCTGGGCTCGCTCCCCAGCATCCCATATGGTCCCCTGAGCACCACCAGGAGTAATTCCTGAGTGCAGAGCAGGAGCAACCTCTGGACATTGGCAAGGTGTGGCACAAAAATAAAACAAAAAATGGTTGCTTGAGTTCATTTAGTGAATTCTTTTGCTTTCTTTCGCGCCTTCTCTGGGTCTTAATGAAAAGCTAATGAGGTTTACCTAACTTGGATCTTTTTTGGCAATTTAATGTTTCTCCTGTACAAACAACAAGTCTTCATCAACATTTAATTGCTAACATAAGAATGAAGTTATCCTTTCAGAATTAGCGGGTTCATTTGCCTGCTTCGACATGTGATAGCTACCACTGATTTGTTCTTTTTACTAAACGTTATGTGACGATACAAAGGGAAAGATGTTGGGGGTATAGTGAAGCATAAACAGCTTACTGATTTTAGAGACTGTTACACGCTTCCTTATGTGTGTATGCTTTTGAAACACGCCATCCACTGTCGCCACTCCTTGTCCCTCTTCCACTCTTGCCCTGAGAAAAGCGTGAAGGAAAGCCTCATTAGAGTCTCTTTATCTGCTGTTTCTCAGCCACGCCTTGCCTCCCTTACCTGGTATCTGAGCATGTTGCTGTTAATTCTGATAAAGATACTGAAATGTGAATTAGTTTATTGGAGGGGAATTTAGGGCAGCCATACCTGAGTGCTGTGGGGCTGCTCCGGCTCTTTGCTCTGGGGTTGCTCCCGGAGACCCGGTATATGGAAGCCCGCGCCTGTTCATGCGGCCAGACTGGGCTCCCCATGCACAGCGTCCCAGCCCTGGCCATATTTAACATTAGTGTTTCACTTTGAATGATTTAAAATATTTTTTGGTTTTTTTTTTTTTTTTTTTGGGGGTGGGAGGTTGTTTTTAATTTCTAAAGTACAGAAATGATCATTTTGGAGGCTCAAGCAATAGCACAGTGGAAGGGCGTTTGCCTTACACATGGATGACCCGGGTTTGATCCCCCGGCATCCCATACAGTCCCTCGAGCACCACCAGGAGTAATTCCTGAGCAAAAAGCCAGAAGTAACCCTGAGCATTGCTGGGTGTGACCCAAAAAAAAAAAAAAAAAAAAAAAAGTTCAGTTTGATCGAGGTTCCTTAAATAAATTTTTTAAAAAATTGGACATTCGGGCCAGAGCGATAGCCCAGCGGGTAGGGCGTTTGCCTTGCATGCAGCCGGTCCATGCTGGCCCGAAGTTCGATCCCCTGGCATCCCATATGGTCCCCTGAGCACCGCCAGGAGTGACTCTTGAGTGCAGAGCCAGGAGAAACCCCTGAGCATCGCCGGGTGTGACCCAAAAATAAAATAAAAACTGAACGTTCAGTTTGTTGCCAAATATAAGCAATTCACATTTTTTCCCTATTTTCCACTTTTTCCAGTAGTGCCTCAGATGTGTTTAAGGATCAGATATCAGTATTACCAAGCGAACAAGACCTGGTAAGAGAAGAAGCCCAGAAAATGAGTAGTCTTTTACCAACAATGTGGCTTGGAGCTCAGAATGGCTGGTAGGTGCCAGTTCTTTTACTATTAGAATGTCTGTAATCTGAGGTTTTGCTTTTGAAGTGTGACTATTAGTATATATGATAAAAACAAATATAAACTGAAAACCTGTCAGAGGGCTGGGGATGTGTCTTAGCAGGCGCGTGCACACCTGTCAGAGGCTGGGGATGTGTCTTAGCAGGTGGGTGCACACCTGTCAGAGGCTGGGGATGTGTCTTAGCAGGCGCGCACACCTGTCAGAGGCTGGGGATGTGTCTTAGCAGGCGCGCACACCTGTCAGAGGGCTGGGGATGTGTCTTAGCAGGCGCGTGCACACCTGTCAGAGGGCTGGGGATGTGTCTTAGCAGGCGCGTGCACACCTGTCAGAGGCTGGGGGATGTGTCTTAGCAGGCGCGTGCACACCTATCAGAGGGCTGGGGATGTGTCTTAGCAGGCGGGTGCACACCTGTCAGAGGGCTGGGGATGTGTCTTAGCAGGCGCGTGCACACCTATCAGAGGGCTGGGGATGTGTCTTAGCAGGAGCGTGCACACCTGTCAGAGGGCTGGGGATGTGTCTTAGCAGGCGCGCGCACACCTGTCAGAGGCTGGGGATGTGTCTTAGCAGGCGTGCACACCTATCAGAGGGCTGGGGATGTGTCTTAGCAGGCGGGTGCACACCTGTCAGAGGGCTGGGGATGTGTCTTAGCAGGCGCTGCACACCTGTCAGAGGGCTGGGGATGTGTCTTAGCAGGAGAGTGCACACCTGTCAGAGGCTGGGGATGTGTCTTAGCAGGTGCGTGCACACCTGTCAGAGGGCTGGGGATGTGTCTTAGCAGGCGCGTGCACACCTGTCAGAGGGCTGTGGATGTGTCTTAGCAGGTGAGTGCACACCTGTCAGAGGGCTGGGGATGTGTCTTAGCAGGAGAGTGCACACCTGTCAGAGGGCTGGGGATGTGTCTTAGCAGGCGCGTGCACACCTGTCAGAGGGCTGGGGATGTGTCTTAGCAGGCGCGTGCACACCTGTCAGAGGGCTGGGGATGTGTCTTAGCAGGAGAGTGCACACCTGTCAGAGGCTGGGATGTGTCTTAGCAGGTGAGTGCACACCTATCAGAGGGCTGGGGATGTGTCTTAGCAGGCGCGTGCACACCTGTCAGAGGGCTGGGATGTGTCTTAGCAGGAGCGTGCACACCTGTCAGAGGGCTGGGGATGTGTCTTAGAAGGAGTGTGCACACCTGTCAGAGGCTGGGATGTGTCTTAGCAGGTGAGTGCACACCTGTCAGAGGGCTGGGGATGTGTCTTAGAAGGAGTGTGCACACCTGTCAGAGGGCTGGGGATGTGTCTTAGCAGGTGCGTGCACACCTGTCAGAGGGCTGGGGATGTGTCTTAGCAGGCGGGTGCACACCTGTCAGAGGCTGGGGATGTGTCTTAGCAGGCGCGTGCACACCTGCCAGAGGGCTGGGGATGTGTCTTAGCAGGCGCGTGCACACCTGTCAGAGGGCTGGGATGTGTCTTAGCAGGCGCGTGCACACCTGTCAGAGGCTGGGGATGTGTCTTAGCAGGCGCGCACACCTGTCAGAGGGCTGGGTATGGGTCTTAGCAGGTGAGTGCACACCTGTCAGAGGGCTGGGGATGTGTCTTAGCAGGCGCGTGCACACCTGTCAGAGGGCTGGGGATGTGTCTTAGCAGGTGAGTGCACACCTCCTATGTGTGAGACCCACCATCCGGTCCCTGTCACTAAAAAATCCCAAAACAAAAATGTTCTTATCAAAACTAAGAATTTTATAGACATACACAGATTTGTTTTTGTTTTTTCGGGGTCCCCACCTGGAAGGTAGGGTGCTAATCCTGACAGGGCACTGGGGTGGGGGGGGGTGGGAGCCCACTCCCACAGTGCTTGGGAGACCTGCAGGGCTGGGACTCACGTCAGGGTTCCCACATCTACTGCAGCCTTTTGAGCTCTCTCCCAGTGATAAATGCGCAAATGCTGAGGCAATATGAATACTTCTCTTTTTTTTTTTTTGGGGATCACACCTGGTGACACTCAGGGGTTACTCCTCACTCTTCGCTCAGGGAATTACTCCTGGCGGAGCTCGGGGGACCATATGGGGTGCCGGGATCGAACCCGGTCGACCGCATGCAAGGCAAACGCCCTACCTGCTGTGCTATCTCTCCGGCCCCAATACTTCCTAAATTAGACTTAGATTGTTCTGAATGATAAGCCATTTGTTTCTTAGTCACAATGCTCCCCGCATAAAACTTGAAAGTCTGAGTGAACTTTTTCTTTGGTTTTGGGCCACACCAGGCTATGTTCTGGGGTCTGTGCTTGGGGTATGTTTGTGTCATGTGCTGCTGAGCTTCAGACTCGGGTTTCTTACATACAGAGCATGTGCTCAGCCGACTAAACTATCTCTGCAGCCCCCAGGTGAACTTTTTAAGTGTACAGTGGGGAATTTTACGAGATTGTGCTTTTCCAAGTTTAAGCAGGGCATCGTTTCCAGGGCTTAATACTACAAAATGAAGGGTCAGCAGCTCTTTCTATAAAGGATCAGAAAAGCAACGTGTCGGGTCAGGGACCAGAGCGATAGTACAGTGGGCATTTGCCTTGCACATGGCCAGTGTGGGTTCAGTTCCCGGCATCCTATATAGTCCCCAGATACCACCAGGAGTAACCCCAGAGCACATCTGGGTGTGACCCAGAAAAGTGGGGAAGAAAAAAATATGTTGGGTCTTATGGCCACGTGGTCTCAACAACTGCCCAGCTGCTGTGTGGGTCCAGGAGCAGCTTTGCATTGGCTGTATGTCAGATGAGTTAGTGGGGCTGTATCCTGGTAAAACTTTAGGAATGATGAAGTGTGAATTTCTTTCAAATTTCATGTCATGAAGTATTCTTTTCACTTTTCCCTCCACCAAAAGATGTAAGCCGTATTTAGCTTGCAGACAATACTAACACAAGTGGACAGCTGTAGTTGGTCTCATAGTTTGTCATTCCCGGTTGTTACTCCAAAATTAGAGTTAGGATAGTAAACTAGTAGCGGTTTTCATTTGTTTGATTTGGGGGCAGCACCCAGAGGTGCTCCACGGTCACTTCAGACTGGTGCTGGGGGAACCAGGCAGGCAGGGAGAGAACCTGGGCTCCGGAGGGCAGAGCGAGCTCTTCAGCCCGTGAGTGGTCTCTCTGGCCAGGAAGTTGACAGAAATGCTAACAGGACTTTAGGCCAACTGCAGTGAGGGTAACGGAACCAAGTGATCGTGTGTCAGTCCTGTTCGGACATTTCCTTCTTATTTTGCTCAAGCAACTTGTCTCTACCTTACACCTACCTTTTCTCTCTTTGATTTTTTTCCCTAAAATTTTAATTTTCTTTTTTCCCTAAAATAATCATGTGATCATTATCAGGTATATAGCGGGTAACTTGACGTGCTCTACACCTTACCAATCTTGATTTTATTCTTGCAGTTTATATGTCCACTCATCTGTAGCCCAGTGGAGGAAATGTCTTCATTCCATTAAACTTAAGGATTCGATTCTCAGTATTGTGTAAGTTTTTAGAAGCCTTGTTTAAAATAAGTATTTTGGTATAAATTAGATTTTTAAGACTATTCATGCTAATTTGTATTTTATGGCTAAATCTATACCCAGGCTTTTTTTTAATGGTTTTTTTTTTAACCCTATTTATGAAGTTAGAGGTATTGGATGAAATGGAAACTCTTAACTATAAAGTCAGCAGAAGCTCTGAAGTAGCTCTGAAGCTTGCCTGGCTATTCCTCACTGTGCTGTGAGTTCCTTAGTACTGTGAGGAGAGAACCAGTGAATACCTGTTAACTTGTATGTGTTTTAGGATGTTCCGTATACTTTGTGAATATGTTCATTGGGACATTCATTTAACGGTCCTTTATTGACTCCAAAATCAGTTTGCTCTTAAGGCCGCAGCCATGGCTCTTCCAGCCTCTTCGCGATGTGTGTCTGCCCCGTGAGCCTTCAGTCCACATCACGTCATGAGAGGAAGTGAAATGGGTAGTGGCACCAGGCATGCTGCTGTCTGGGTTCAGTGGCATTTCCTCAGCTGGACTCTCGGGGAAGCAGAGAGCACGTCCATTAGGTTCCTCCTCTGTGGTAGACGAGCTCTTGAGAGAGGCTCGGATGCAGCGTGGAAGTACGAAGCCCCTTCTGTGTTCCTGAGTGGAGAGTTCTGAAATCTCCTTTCCTGTTTGCAGACATGTGAAAGGCATTGTGTTAGTGGCCCTGGCTGATGGCACCCTTGCAATCTTCCACAGAGGAATCGGTGAGTTGTTATGGATGTAGGACACATGCACTAATTTGTTGCTTTTACAAAAACATTTTCAAACAGGTTGACTTCATATGCTTTAAAGAAATTACAGCCAACAGGAGAAAGAATGAAGGCTTGAGTGGGATGCTAACAATGTGGGACTTTAGCAAATGAACGCGTGCTGCAGAGGTAGACATTATAGTCTGTCTGGTGAAAGTATGTTAGCCACAATGAACAAATACCTGGACACACTGGATTTTTTTTAAAAAATATATTCAGTTAGGAGAATTTTAATTACAATACTGTTTATCGAGTATTTTATAAATAACTTGCATCCACTTACATTTGAAAGGCTTTTTGAAGGCGTTTTTAATTGGGCGTGTTTTAATTCTCATTATGTTTATTCTTCCCCTTTAAAATCAAGTGTTGGGGGGGCCGGAGCGATAGCCCAGCGGGCAGGGCGTTTGCCTTGCACGCGGCCTGCCTGTGCCGGCCTGGGTTCGATCCCGGCGTCCCATATGGTTCCCGAGCGCCGCCAGGAGTAATTCCTGAGTGCAGCGCCAGGAGAAACCCCTGAGCACTGCCGGGTGTGACCCAAAAAAGCAAAAAAAAAAAAAAAAAAAAAAATCAAGTGTTGGGCTGAAGTGGTACCGCAGCTGTTAGGCCTTACCTTTCTTGTGGCCAAACTGGGCTTGATCCCCACCACCTTATGATCCCCAGTTCCTACCGGGAATCATCCCTGAGCGCCGTCGGGTGTGGCCCCAAACAAAAAAGTAAATTTAGAGAACTAAGCGCCTCTGTGTTATATGTGAGGGGTTAAGGGGTCAGGAAGTCCTACTTAAATGAATTAAATTGGGGGAACTAAACTGTATCATGATATAACTCTTGTATTTATTTAAACCACAAATGGCAATTCATTTTCTACTTACTAGTTTGGTGGATTGGGTGTCTGTTATAAAACTCTAGTGTAGTGAGGCTTTGCCCAAGAATTCATTTCTCTTTCTTTCTTTCTTTCTTTCTTTCTTTCTTTCTTTCTTTCTTTCTTTCTTTCTTTCTTTCTTTCTTTCTTTCTTTCTTTCTTTCTTCCTTCCTTCCTTCCTTCCTTCCTTCCTTCCTTCCTTCCTTTCTTTCCTTTCCTTCCTTCCTTCCTTCCTTCCTTCCTTCCTTCCTTTCTTTCTTTCTTTCTTTCTTTTTCTTTCTCTCTCTTTCTTTCTCTCTTCCTTCCTTCCTTCCTTCCTTCCTTCCTTCCTTCCTTCCTTCCTTCCTTCCTTCTTTGTTTCTTTCTTTCTTTCTTTCTTTCTTTCTTTCTTTCTTTTCTTTCTTTTTTTCTCTCTCTCTTTCTCTCTTTCTTTCTCTCTTTCTTTCTCCCTTCCTTCCCTTCCTTCCTTCCTTCCTTCCTTCCTTCCTTCCTTCCTCCCTCCCTCCCTCCCTCCCTCCCTCCCTCCCTCCCTCCTTTTCTTTCTTTCTTTCTTTCTTTCTTTCTTTCTTTCTTTCTTTCTTTCTTTCTTTCTTTTTCTTTCTTTCTTTCTTTCTTTCTTCCTTCCTTCCTTCCTTCCTTCCTTCCTTCCTTCCTTCCTTCCTTCCTTCCTTCCTTCCTTCCTTCCTTCCTTCCTTTCCTTCTTTTTTGCTTTTTGGGATCATACCTTGCAATGCTCAGAGTTGCCACTGAGCTCTGCACTCAGAAATTACTCCTGGCAGTGCTCAGGTAATCATATGGGATGCCGGGGATCAAACCCAGGTAGGCCACATACAGGGAATCGCTCCAACCTCTGCCCAAGAATTTCTTTGTGAGGTTGGAGGTGTTGGGGTAGGGGGGTTCTAAACAGTCCTTGTGAAGGCCCTGGGGCCACTCCTGGTGATACCAGCTCCTCGGTTCAGCACTTGAGTCAGTGACGCGCCATTGGTGCGTGGGGGCTACCAGAGCCACATCTGGAGGTACAGGGGATGGAGGGAATATGGTTCTGGGCTCAGCTTCATACGTGCCTGGCCTTTGAGCAACTTCCCTGGTGGCCCATTGCTCGGTGTTCTTATCCAGCTGGGCTTTTAGAGAAATGTGGAATAGATAGTGTGTGGTCGGCTTTTGTATCTCACTGGGGCCCAAGGTTAATGGTCCTTATCCTCAGAGAATGACATCCTCAAAGATCTCATAGAATGAGACCATCCTCTGAGATGGTCAGACTCTTCACAGACGTTGAGTTTAATCCTCACAGCAACATAGATGAATAAACTGAAGCACAGAAAATTTAATGACCTGTTTGTGGTTTACTCAGAAAGTTGGAAGAGCCTAGACAAGGTAGAATAAAACGTGTTTAAGGTTTAAGCCAGCTAAATCCAAAGTTATATTGACCGGAGTGGGGGAGCATTTGCTAAGAATAAAGAAGAGTTAGGTGGAAAAGACACATCCTAAGAGTGAGTATTACCTAAAGGTTGTCTATAGACTCAGTAGGAGTTCATGTTTTCCGTCTCCTGGAAATGAGTGTCTGGAATAAGACTGCTGATCGTCCTGCTGTACATGGACGGGCAGCACTGAGAAAGGTCCGTAAACCGACTATACATGATGCGTGCCAGGAGTGTTTGCCTTTGAAAGGAGCAGAGTGGAATTGGGCAGAAACTCAAGACCACTGGGCAGTTAGACACGCGGAGGTAGACTTTAGCTCAGTCTGGGCAGCATTTTCCAAACCATTCTTTTTTTTTTTTTTTTTGCTTTTTTGGGTCACACCCGGCAACGCTCAGGGATTACTCCTGGCGGTGCTCAGGGGACCATATGGGATGACGGGGATCGAACCCGGGCCGGCATAGGCCGGCTGCGTGCAAGGCAAACGCCCTACCCGCTGGGCTATCGCCCGCCCCACCATTCGCTTTTCTTAACATAGGAAAGCTGCTTTTCTCTCACTGATTCTGCTCCAGTGAAGCTACGGAGCAAAAAGCCTCCAGTGATGGGCCCTTCTCGGTATTTTCTGTCATCACAAAGATTATAGTATCCACAAGTCCTGCAGTGTTAGAAGGGAGTTGCTCCTCACTCTCACTGAGAAGTGTACCAGAATGCCAGTGAGCGAAAGGTACATATACCTCCACTGACCTTAATCCAGTCTGATTCTTCAAAGTGCTGTCACCGACAGATGACTGCGCTCTGCAGGCACTGCGCTAGAACGGGGCATTTCAGGTGCCGGCTGACAGCTTGCATCAGGTGACCTTGAGTTCATCGTTTCATTTATGTCCAAGTAGCATGGCTTTTCCGGTTAGTGCAAGGTGGTCTGCTTTAACAAGTTACCTCTTTCTCTAAAGACGGCCAGTGGGACTTGTCGAACTACCACCTGTTAGACCTGGGGCGGCCGCACCATTCTATCCGGTGCATGACTGTGGTGCACGACAAAGTCTGGTGTGGCTACAGGAACAAGATCTACGTGGTGCAGCCAAAGGCCATGAAGATCGAGGTGAGCTGACCGATGTTCTCTGCGCGGCTAGATTTGTGTTGCCTGGTGACTCTAAGATCACTGTCAGCTTCTTTAGGGATTGTTTTCTAAATCAGTATGTTTCGGCATGCTTTATTCATCTAGAGGAAAACACTTCCCCAACCCCTCTTTTCTGGTGTTACTTCGCCTCTCACCACATTTAGCTAGAGAATAGGAAGTTGATAAAAGCGTGAAATAAGGATTCATACATGACTGGTGTGTAGTTGAATACTTCTTGATTCATGCTTATGTGTGGTTGTGTGGGAATTCCCAATTCACCACCAAGGTACACTTAAAAATGCAACACACACTGAGAAATAGGATTGTAGCAGGCTTTTGTTACACAGACACAGCTGCTTACATTGCTTTCTTAAAATATTTTTTGTCACATGCATGCATTTATCCTAATTGTTAAAAAAATAAATACAACTCTACTGGAGTGATAATACTGCAGGTGGGACGCTTGCCTGGCATGCAGCTAACCCAGATTCAGTCCCTGGCATCTCACATGGCCCCTCAAACACCACCAGGAGTAATTCCTGAGTGAAGAGCCAGAAGTGAAGTAATACCTGAATGAAGCACCTTCGAGTCTGGCCCAAAAACAAATAACAAAAAAAGCAGAAATTGAATAGGAAGGTATCAAGGTGAAAATCTGTCTCAGTTTCATCTCTGGTTCCCGCGTTTTGGTTTTGGGGCCAAAACTAGCACTAGCAGTGCTCAGGGACGACTCGGGCCAGATCTCACCTAGACTTGCCCGTGCACACCCAGGCTCTGCCTTTGAACCGTCTTCCCTGTGTGTGCACACAGAACAGTACAGCTTATTTTTAAGTGTAAATAGAGTCTTCATGTACTGCCTATACCAGTTCAAAAATCAAAATCACTTCTTTTGTTTATTTATTTATGACCTTGGGAACCACGCCTAGCTATGCTCTTAGCTTACTCTCACTCTGTGCTTATTGGTCCATCCCGACACTGCTCAGGGGACCATGTCCCAGGGACTGAGCCCAGGCCTCCCGCATGCAAAGTATGTGCTCAGCCCATTGAGTCATCTCTCAGGCCATCACTTGTTTCATTGACTTGTGTTAGCATGTATGTGCCGATTTTGCTTTCATGCATTTATAACCCATATAGACACTTTAGTCTTGGTTTTTTTCATTTTACATGTAAAATCAAATCAGTTGTGTTCGTAAGAGAAATAATTCTTGATAAACAGTTTTTTGCCTCTTCTTTTTTAATATACAGTGTACCAAATTATTAAAGATTAGTAGTTTTTCTTCCTTCCCTTCCCTTTGCTATTACTTGATGATTGGAGATCACATACGTGCTTGGCTGTGGTGCTTGTCAGGTTATATCCAGCTGTGGCGCTCAAAGCCAGGCAGTAGTACTTCCTGGGGTCAGAGGACACTCAAGAGAGTCTGCGCTCTAGCTTTGGTGCTCGTGGACTCTGGCTGTAGTTGACCTCAGCTCAGGGTCACTGTGCTTCTCGCCAGGGTTCACATTTTCAGCTGTGTCCTTACCAGGCCGGCTCACTGTGGTTGTGCAGCTCACACACTCCCTGGCCGCAGTGCCCCAGAGACCTCACACTGTTGGTCCGGATAGCAGAGCTGCCGGCCCGTGCTCCACACATGTGGGTGGCACTGGGGCTTGAACTTGTATTCTGACTGGTAAGGCAGACAGTTCTTGCCACCAAACCATCCCCATTTTGCAAATTATTATCAGCTTTAAACTGAAACTCCTAGGTTGTAGAAGTAGCGTTGTATTTTATCTTTCCTAGAAATCGTTTGATGCTCACCCCAGGAAAGAGAGCCAAGTGCGACAGCTTGCATGGGTGGGTGACGGAGTGTGGGTCTCCATTCGTCTGGATTCCACACTCCGCCTCTATCATGCACACACTTACCAACATCTCCAGGATGTGGACATTGAACCTTATGTAAGCAAAATGCTAGGTAAGCTTCCAGAACATTTTATCTTAGTAAAAAACTTTGATTTTTGAATGTTCTCAAATGCTGGGTAAGACCAACAAAGAATTTGCCTCAGGACTAGTGACTCATCACTAAAAGGGTCAGATGCTTCACCTACCCTGTGGTTACTTATAGTGGTCTGGGATCAATTTTATCTTATTCCCTATCAGTCACCACAAACTATGAAACTTGCCTCCTAAAATAGCTTAAATCAAATAGCTCATCCAGTTGCTTCTTGGTCTCTGCCTAATGAATTCCCTCGAGTAGGCTGTCAGCCATTCCCCCTCTGGGTCACACTAGCCTCCTGCGTGTTCTCCCTGTTTCCGTGCGGTCTGTTGGCTGCATCTTCCCACATGCAGATAGCACTGACATACTCCCACTCTGTAGTGCCACTTGTCGAAAACTTTTGCCTTTAAGTGAGTTGACATATTGTGACCAGAAGAGCTTAAATGGTTTGATCTATTCTCTCTCCTGTCCTGCCCCCACTCACCCAGACTTGACATTTCATTTCAGGGCCCTGTATATTTTGCCTGAGAAGTTTTGCTTTGTTTTTGGACTAGTCGTGCTGGGACTGAGTCCGGGCCTTTCCTGTGCCGGTCACGCTCTCTGGCCCCTCCTGCTCTGCCCCCTGGACCTGCTTGAGCAGTAGCTCCTGATCCTTTGTTTATTTGATAGTTCGAGACGGTAGTTAGAACAGTAATTTTCAGACGATAGTTTTCGTGTCACATCCATAAGAGACTTTTCCAGATCTCCTAGTGTCAGAGGTCCTCTGATAGGCTTATCTTTATTGTGACCACACCACCCGGATATTGGGATCACATGCCTGCTCGGTTGTGGTACTTGTCAGGGTTGATGGCTCTCTGCAGACCACAGCCCTTGAGGCCAGAGACTGCCTCTGCCCTGTCTCCTGGTGTATCCCTGAAACCTAATTAAGTCTTGTCCACTCTCCAAGTTGTCATAACAGTCCTTTCTGAAGACAGCAGAAGCTGCATCTCAGTGGTCTTAGCCTTTGCCCTCGGAGTGTTTGATGGGAGCCATGTGCCGCCTTCCTAGCATCCGGCAGAGACACATCAGTGAATGGAGCTGCAGCGTTTCAGGGATATGCCTTGACCATAGGTTGGAGACACATAGCTTAGACTGAGTGTAATTCTGGCTCCTTCTAGCTTTGTGAGTCTGATTTATCTCCTCAGTTCTTTTTGTTACTGATTTTTATTTTGGGGGCTTCACTTGCTATGCTTAGGGGCTACTCTCAGCTTGATTGCTCAGGCACAGCTCCAGAAGTGATCTGTGAAGCTTGTGGTGCTGGAGTTGAACCTGGGGCACCTACAGGCAGAGCATGTGCTCCAGCCCAACTTTAGAACTTTTTTGGGCCACACCCTGCAGTGCTCAGGAATTATTCTTGACAATGCTTGGTAGACCTTATAGGTGCCAGGATTGAACCCGATTGTCCACATGCCAGGCAAATACCCTACCCGCTGTTCGGTCTCTCTGACCCCCACCGTTAGTACTTATGAGTAATACTATGAGTGACTCGATGCTATTTGTCCTTTATAAAAGCATTAGCTGTGTAATTACTTTTCCTTTCAAATCCCAGAAGATAAGATCAGTTGTAAAATTTTGCTTGAAATTTCAAAATGTACTCATTCTCCTTAAATTAAACATGCATGGTGGGGAGGGAGGCTGGTCTTAAAATTTAGAAAATATAGCAAGAAAAGACATCTTATCTATGGGATACCAGATGGGATGCTGGGGATCGAACCCGGGTTGGTCACGCATGCAAGGCAAACGCCCTACCTGCTGTACTATCACTCTGGCCCCAGCATAGTTGTTTTTTATCCACTCAGAGAAATTAAAGGCCAATCAGGACTCTTTCAGCTTATAAAATTGAATGTTTGATTTCCAAATCTAGTAGACTCTTTGTTGAAGTTTTTTTTTTTTTTTTGTTATTTTGTTTGGCATGTTTTTTTGCAGTTTCCCTAATTAAATCTGTGTCATATTTCCTGCATCTACTGAATGATAATGTAATACCAACCCTTTAAACAATTTTCTTCTTTTAATTATTTTTTCAAATTGTTTTGGGCTTTTCGGGTCACAGCCAGAGATGCTCAGGGATTTCTTCTGGCTCTACACTCAGGAATTACTTCTCGCCAGGGGACCATATGGGATGCTGGGGATTGAGCCCAACTCTGATCCTCCTTTTTTTTTTTTTTTTTTTTTTTTTGCTTTTGGTCACACCCAGTGATGCTCAGGGGTTCCTCCTGGCTCTGCACTCAGGAATCACTCCTGGCGGTGCTCGGGGGGACCATATGGGATGCCGGGGGATCGAACCCAGGCCGGCACAAGCCGGCCGGTGCAAGCAACAACGCCCTACCCGCTGGGCTATCGCTCCGGCCCAAGATCCTCCTTCTTTTTATTTTTTTTTAAATTATTTTATTATACCACCTTTAGATATACAGTTACAAGATGCTCATGTTTGAATTTTTGGTTCTACAGTGCTCCAGCACCCAGCCCTCCACCCGAACCCATCTCCCATCACCAATGTCACCACCTCCTCCCCTCCCCCAGCCTGCCTCCATGGCGGGTTCTATATCTCCTTTCTCTCTTTCTCTCTCCTCGCTTCCCTTACACATTGTGGATTGTAGTATATTCTAGGACATGATTGGTTCCATTAGCTTGATGGACCGTGTGGTCACAAGCAACCACACGACTTGGGGAGAGCCAGATGGCAGCTCTCCCCGTTGTGTCTGAGTCTCTGGATGCTATGGCTGGTTGCCGTGGGGCAGTTCTTGGGCGTTGCCACTGGGCCTCCGGGACGAACCAGAGCAAGGAAGGGGTGGCCACATCTCCATCTCATGAATGCCCAGTGACTCCTGCCTCCAAGAGCCGCCTACCTGGGCTTGAACTCGGCTACTCTTTTTTTTTTGTTTTTTTTTTTTTTGCTTTTTTGGGTCACACCCGGCAATGCTCAGGGGTTTTCTCCTGGCTCTGCACTCAGGGAATCACTCCTGGCGGTGCTCGGGGAACCATATGGGATGCTGGGGGATTGAACCCGGGCTGGCATGGGCCAGCTGCGTGCAAGGCAAACACCCTACCCTCTGGGCTATCGCTCCGGCCCCACGGCTACTCTGTTAATCTGATCTTGAGATCAGTGTCGGGCTCTGATGTACTGTGGCGTCGGACAGTGAAAATGGTGGCCATTGTGATGAGCGAGTCTCATCCAGCTGCTTCCGAGGCCCCACAGAGGTGATGGGCCCACTCCCAAAACCCATCTTTCCTCTCGGGAGCCTCATGGCAAGCTGAGCTGGGGAGAACCGGATGCCAGCTCTCCCTGTTGTGTCTGAGTCTCTGCATGCTATGGCCGGTTGCCCTAGGGCCCTTCTTCTTTTTTTAAATCTTGAATTATGAATCAGTAGAGCCAAGTGGGAGTCTGCTTTTATGTGCACCTTTAGATACATCCATTATCTACGGCCACGCTTCTCTGTTAGATTAATCCAACTCTTCTGAGTGACTCAGAACCTTAAATATATGTTTTTGCTTTTTTCTTTCAACTTTCTTTAAACACTGTGATTCACAAAGCTGTTCACAGTACAGTTGTTTCAGGTACTCAATATTTCCAACACCAGTCCCACCACCAACGTCCCCCTTACCACCACCGAAGACCCTAGTTTCCTACCCATCCCCTAAGCTTGCTCCCTTAGAAGGCACTAATCAATATTATATTGTTTATTATAACATATATCTGGTAATGGTGTTGCTAAAGTCATTTACTGAGCTTTTATGTGCAAATTAGCCCATCTGTGTTAGTGCTTTTATTTTTTCTTTTTGGGTCACACCTAGCGATGCTCAGGGTGCTCCTGCTCTTCCTTAGGAATTACTCCTGGCAGTGCTGGGGGGACCATATGGGATGCCGGAGATCGAACCCAGGCGCCTCGTGCAAGGCAAATGCCCTACCCGCTATACTATCGCCTCCAGCCCCTGTGTTATTGCCTTCACTTATTGAACTTAGTGGCCTTCTACTCAGTTTTTTAAGAGCTGTTCATCTTAATTTCTTATAGACATTCAGAATTCAACCCTGGTTCTACCACCATTGCAACTTCCCACCACCATTATTTCCAATTTTCCCCCACCACTGTTTAAGCCTGCCCCTATAGCGGACCCTTAATACTTGATTTTATATTGCTATTATAGCTAATTTGCTAAAAATGATCAAGCAATGTTTTCTTAGAAGGTTAGTGAAGATTGTTCAGCCTCACTGCGAAGTGCCGTTAAGCCTTTGATTGCTTTTGCTTCTTGAACTGTTTCCCTGCTGTCATCCAGGTACTGGAAAGCTGGGCTTCTCCTTCGTGAGGATCACTGCCCTCATGGTGTCCTGCAATCGCTTATGGGTGGGGACAGGAAACGGTGTCATCATCTCCATCCCACTGACAGAAAGTAAGTATATTTCGAGCTGACTCTGAGAGTGCACATAGGAGAGGTGTAGGGAATTGTGTCTGGGATGCATGCAGAAGGAATTGATTTTAGTATAAGCAAATCTCCGGTTAGCTAGAAAATCAAGCTGGTGGCAAAGATCTAACTGTTGTTGCTTCGCTGTTTCTATGAAACTTATAAACTAGTGGATAGCAGCTTCCAGGCACATATAACAGCACCAGAGTTTAGAATTCACAGTTTTTGTAAGAAACTTTTTCTTTAGGGGAGTGAGGGGTTGATGCTCAGGGTTTACTCCTGGCTGCACTCAAGGGTCACTCCTGGTACTGATATAATGGGGAGCCTGGGATCGAGCGCAGGCCAGCGGCACGCATGGCCAGCACCCTGGGCCCACTGTGCTCTCCAGCCACAAGAAGCTCCTTTTTTTCATTTCAGGAATTCGCTCTGTTTAATCATTTGAATACATTTGAAGTTCATTTTCCCTTCAGCTTTTTAAAAATTAGTTTATTTTGCTTTTTTGGGTCACACCGGTGATGGCCAGGGGTCACTCCTGCCACTGCGCTCAGGAATTACCCCGGCGGTGCTCAGGGGACCATATGGGATGCCGGGATCGAGCCCGGTCTGCCACATGCAAGGCAAACCCTACCTAGTGTTCGTCATAGTTTTTTTTTTTCTCTCCCTGGCAAACAGTTTATTCCATTTAGCTTGTATGAGTCTTAGAAAAGCTGTCAGAGGAATAAGCAGCTCCTTTATGCTGGAGACAAACCAGCTATCCTTTGGAAAGAAATGCGAATAAAATGTACCTTATATATTTTTTTATATTTTCCATTATTTTTTGTGTGTGAATAAAATGTATGTTGTATGTTATTCATATTATGTTCCATTACATTGACCATTCATTAATGAACTGTGTGTGTGTGTGTGTGCGTGTGTGTGTGTGCTGCGCGTGTTTCAAAATTCACAGGCAGGGAAGAATTCTAAAACAAGTGCCAAAGACCACAGAATAATGAACAGCTCAGTATTTCCCTGTCTTTTCAGGGCAAAGGGAGGAATCCCAGGGATGATATATCTGGATCCTTTGAAAAATATTAAATTCTTAATCCTAGCTGCAATTTTCTTATAGTAATTTCTGAATCTACATGTTTAGATCAAAAGATTGGTCTTCTTGTATCTTAAAAGATTCCAGAAGATTCCAGGATATTCCTACTTTATGAGTGAAAGTTTTGTTACAGCAAATTAATTTCAACAGGGTTCATTTTTCTGTCTTTTGTTCTGAGAGTGTTGAGAGCTGCCCCACCGTGGTGCTCAGATCTCGCCCCGGCAGGGGACTGCGTGGTGCGGCACTGAGCGCAGAGGTGCGAACGTGAAGCAGACTCGCCGGTCCTTCGCATTCTCTTTGGTCTCAACAGAAAGTTTTTAAGGAAAAGGGTGATACTGCCTCTTAGGAAATTAAATTCTTCCTCACTGAGGTCGCTTTGTAATTCAGAAAAGCAGAATTATAGTACTTTGCTTTTTTTTTTTTTTTTTTTTTTGGGGGGGGGTCACACCCACCAATGCTCAGGGGTTTCTCCTGGCTCTGCACTCAGGAATTACCCCTGGCGGTGCTCAGGCGACCATATGGGATGCCGGGGATCGAACCGGGCCAGCACAAGCCAGCCGTGCAAGGCAAACGCCCCACCCGCTGGGTTATCGCCCGCCCAGAATTATAGTACTTTGAAATGTCCTTTTTGAGCAGGGATTTCTAGCAGGTTTGGTAAGAACTTCATTGTGCCAAGTTAGATTTGGTTAATTTGCTTCTGACGCTGAGTGCCCAGTTGCCAGATAGGAGATGCTGAGAGCGGAGGCTCCTAGTAATTCTCTCCTCCTGCGTGCGCTCTCTCCTCCTTCCTCCCTGTAGCCGTAATCCTCCACCAGGGACGTTTACTTGGGCTGCGGGGTAAGTCAGATCCTTCGCCCCGGCTTCTCCGGCTTCCGGAGCCGCTAGGGAGGCTGCTCTCACTTCTCTAGAGCCCCCTCCTGAATGTTCCTAAATGTCACTGCATCGCGCAGGGAGTCTCTCTTTCCTGTTTCTGTGATCTTACACAGCCACCAAGCTTCTGCTCGGCAGCTTAGTCTCTATCATCTTCCGTTGCAGCTGACTTTCTTTCAAACTTTACTTTTCTTCCAATAAAAACACAGACCATCTCTTACAACTCATTAATCTACATTGTTTACTCTTGTTACCCATCATGTTTCTTTCATTCACTTACTGGCCATGGAATGGGGATGTTTTGTGAGTCTGGTCTTTTGAAAAGAATTCAGCTTACCGTTAGTCTGATGTGGGACAGAAAAAAAAGCTACTCTGTTGTGGCTGCATTTTTTTTTAACAGCTTTTACCACCCCTCTCAAAAGGGAACATTTTTGCCACAAGAGGGGAGACATAAAACACAAAAAATTTAAATGTATCTATTTATTTCATGTAAGTTAGTCTTCTAAGATGGAAGTTAAGAAGCAAAGTAAAGGACATTAAAATATGTTTTTTGTTCATTATGGGTTTTAAAATATGCTTTAGTTTTTGCTAGACTGGCAAAATCCCCTCCTCCATTTACTGAGATACTTAAAAATAACTAGCATGCTGTATATCTCTCTCTCTCTTCCTAGCTTTGTCTTGAGTTGGCATTGCTGCCTTTGTTTTTATCTCAACTGGCTGTAGCTTTTAGATAATATCATAAAGATTAACCAGTAACCTTGCATATCATTACGGCTCTTCTGGAGTTAAAAAACGTCGGTACTTTTCTGTTGCAGCAAATAAGAGCTCAGGAGCATCAGGAAATCGTCCTGGCAGTGTGATTCGCGTATACGGTGATGAGAACAGTGATAAAGTGACTCGGGGACTTTCATCCCCTATTGCTCAATGGCACATGCGCAGCTCTGCTTCCACGGACACCGGGATGCTGTGAAATTCTTTGTGGCCGTTCCAGGTAAGTTAGATCATTCCGTTGAGAAGTTGTAGTTAAATATCTCCTTTCTGAGCTGGAGCGGTAGTGCAATGGGTAGAGTACTTACCCTGTAGTCTGCTGACCCACCAGGAATGATGTCTGAGCACAGCCTAATGTGGGCCCCCTCCAAAAAAAATGTTTTTAATCATAGGGGGGTCGGAGAGATATAATACGGCATGCAGAGCACTTGCCTTGCATGCAGCCTACCTGAGATTGATCCCCAGCATCCGGTATGGTCCCCCTCACCCCACCAGAAGAAATTCCTGAGTGCAGAGTGAGGAGTAAGCCATGAATCCTGCCAGGTGTGCCCTAATCCACCACCCCCAAGCAAAAAATAAAAGAAATTCTTGGGCCTGGAGCGATAGCCCCAGCAAGCACCCGCCGCCCGCCTGCGCGAACCCGGCACCCAGGCCCCGGCACGCCAGGAGAATTCCTGGGGCAGAGCCAGGAGGAACCCCTGAGTGCGCCGGGTGTGACCCAAAAACAAAAAAAAAAAAAAAGAAACTGCCGTGGCCCCAGACAAAAGCAGTACCCATAAAGCCTGAACTGGAAGCCATCTCGGAGCTCCCCGGCCGGCGTGGTGGGCGCCGCAAGTCGCGGTGCTCACTGGGGGACTCAGGTCTGCTGGCCAGCCTGCCCAGAGGTCAGCTACACACCTGTTCGTAGTTGTGTTCTCCAGAGGTGGCCCAGACTGCACCCAGCATGGGGCTGCCCTGGGGTCCCACGCACAGCCTTATGCTGCCAAGGTAGGCATTGAACCTACCTGGCTGTCCCCGAGCCCCAAGATGTCTCTCGTTTCACACATACTCGTGTTCCCCGTTCACTGGAGAGGTCTTGGCCCCAGGGAGGCCAGCTGAGCAGTGTGAGGCCCCAGGGAGGCCAGCTGAGCAGTGTGAGGCCCCAGGGAGGCCAGCTGAGCAGTGTGAAGCGGGGGCTTCAACCCCACCTGTCTCATGGATTTCATACTGGGTTTTGGACCCATTCTGCTTTGCTACAAAACGTTTCACTTAGATTTTTTTAATTGGGTTCTTGGGACTTTTATCCTCCTAAAGTGCCTAGTGCTTGGGTTGCGTTGAAAAATGTTTACCTTTTGTTTTGAAGATACTCAGAAAAGGAAAAAAAAATGAGTCTCCCTGAACCCCAATCTGTGGTAAGTAATACTTTGGTTGTGTGTAAATAGGCCAAGTCGTCAGCCCACAGAGTGGCAGTAGCGGCACAGATCTCGCAGGCGACAAAGCGGGGCTGTCTGCCCAGGAGCCTGGCAGCCAGCCGCCCTTGACGTCCATGCTGGTCATCAGCGGAGGGGAGGGCTACATCGACTTCCGCATGGGTAAGTGAGTCTTGTTTCTGGGGCTCGGCCCCACTGTGCTCCGTGACTCAGATTTTCTTTCCCTGTACAAAGATGTGCCAGAAAGCGATTTCTAAGAGATTCTCTTTGAATTCTTTACTAGAGAAAGGACTTGTATAATTTCTTTCTATTGTCTTTTATATCAAAAGTATATTTCTTTGAGGAGCATTAAACAATAGGGTCTGAGGCTGAGGAGAGCGTTCAGGCGTTGGGCTGCGTGCTGGGAGTGTGCCTGACCCAGGGTGATCGCTGGCTCTAAAGGGCCTCCGAGCACCAGCAGGATAGCCCTGGTGGTCCCCAGCCCTGCACGCTCATGGCCTTAGCACGGAAGCCCTCGCCTGGTTGGCAGAGCATCTCTCGGAGGGGCGTCCCGACCCGTCTCCCCTCCAGCATTGCGGAGCGCAGCCATGTATCGAGACACGGAAAAGCCTAAGAGTAGACTCAGGAGGCTTTAGGAAAGTCATTCAGCTTCACAGATTTCAGTTTCCTCACCTGCAAAATGAATAAATGAAATACTTCAAACTGACTTCATTTATTCATCTCTCACCTTGCAAACATTATCTTCCAAGTGAGTGTCTGTCATGCCTAATCTTGAGATATAAAAGAAATTTACAGTCTTCCTTTATAGAACAGTGCAGACAGAAAAATGGGTGCTCTTGTGGACAGGCAGTAGTCGCTCCTCTCGGTGCAGGGGGAGAAGGACGCTAAAGACTCTTAAGATGACTCCACACTGGCAGAATTGGGTTGGGCATCTGCAAGAGTGACCAGAGTTTGAAAACCTCGGATATGGGATGAGGAAGGATTGGAGTGGGGATTTTGCATCCCTGAGAAAAGGCCACTAAATGGTGGTAGGTAAGGAAGAGTTTGAGGTAGAGAAGACTGCAATACTTTAGGGAGTATTTTGCCCAGCTGAAATTCTTGTAAGACGCATTACAGAATTCTAGATTTGAGTATTCCTTTTCCCATTGGCACGTAAATCCTGCTGAGGAAGCTGATCCACTAGATGAGTTGTTCATAAATCGTACCATTGAGGCCGGGGCTGTAGCACAGCGGGGAGAGCTTTTGCCTTGCATGAGGGGGAGAGCGTTTGCCTTGCATGCGGCTGACCCGAGTTCAATCCCGGCATCCCATATGGTCCCCCGAGCACCGCCAGGAGTAATTCCTGAGTGCAGAGTCAGGAGGAATCCCTGAGCGTCACTGGGTGGGACCCAGAAAGCAGAAAATAAATAAATCACACTGCTAATTACAACCAAACCGGGAAATCCCGGGTAGGAAAGCTGACCTGGTATAGCCGGGCGCAGTTTCGGCGTCTGCATGCTCGTGTTGGAGCTCCTGTCGGAGAGCTCCGCTGTCGGGCAGCCAGTGTGGGGTGTTGGGGTTGAGCTGGGTGCTGCGCTCTTCTCTCATTCTTGTATTGACAACGTCTAATTTCAGTTCTTAGTTTGATGTAGGCAAGTGTAGACCATCCACTTGGGATGAACACACTTGATTGTCTTTGCTTCGCTCTCCATTTTCTGTTAACTCCAGTCAACAGACATCAGGGATTGAGTTTCCAACGTTTAGAAATGTCGGGGCGGAGGCGATAGCCCAGCGGGTAGGGCGTTTTGCCTTGCACGCCGGCCGGCTCATGCCGGCCTGGGTTCGATCCCGGCATCCCATATAGTCCCCGAGCTGCCAGGAGTAATTCCTGAGTGCAGAGCCAGGAGTAGCCCCTGAGCATTGCGGGTATGACCCAAAAAGCAAAAAAAAAAACATTTAGAAATGTCTGGAAAGTGAATTAACCTTTTCACAAGTCAGGGAAGAGAGTGACTCCTGGTGTTCCTTGAACAGTGTTTTCTGCCATGGGAACCAGACGGGTTTTTGTGTTTAGTGCTCAGGGGCTACTCAGCCCGAGGGCGTCGGTCTGACTGATGTGTGTCGTCATGCACGTCTCCTCCTCGGCCTGACCTGAGTCTCCCTTGTCATCCACCAGGCGATGAAGGCGGAGAATCAGAACTTCTCGGAGAGGATCTTCCACTCGAACCTTCTGTTGCCAAAGCGGAAAGGAGTCACTTAATCGTATGGCAAGTGCTGTCTGGCAGTGAGTGAGCCCTAGGAAAAGGCAGAGATGGGAAGCCGTCTCTCTGCATGGTTTCCCTTGCCCTTTGCCCCTTTACGTAATGCTTTCACCACGTAACGTGTGAGCATTTTTCCTGTTGACTTTCTATCACAAAAATCTGTCCCACTGTAACAACACAAAACTAGCTGTTTTACTGCACCAGTATTATAGGCAATTTCAGTATATTATGAACAAATCAAAAAATGTTTACTTTCTGCAAACTGGTGAATTATAGAAAGCAATCCAAATGTGGTTTATTCTGCCACAGCTGATGTCACTCACTTGGTTTGAAAGGGTCACTTTTTGGCTAGCACTAATAATGGAATTAACGGAAATGCTTGATAAGTGAAACTATGCTGTTAAGTACAATGGTAGTTTCCCCAACGTCTTACAAGATTGACACAAACTAATATCAGGTGGATTATTAGGATTTATCTAAATGTCCCTAGAGGGCTAAAAGCTAACTGTAAATTACTTTAACTTTCACTTTCAAATCTGACAAATCTTGTTTATAGGGTATATAAAAACTTTGTTTTTCATCAGATTGGGGGGGAGGGTTTTATATTAAAAAAATTAAGACTATGCTATTTAAATAAAAGTTTCCTGTTTTCTGACTTATTAAGAGCTCTATAGTTTATGAGGCTTGCTTCTGAATATTCTGATTTTTTTTCTTTTAACTAGTCTTGCTCATTTCCATACTGACATGTCTGAAAGTCTTGTTATTTCTGAAGAAGATATGCCTCAGCATTGGGAGGGTTTGTCTTTTTTTATTTTAACGGAAAATGTGTTTTGGATTTTTTGTACTAGCAGATGGTGGTGGTTGGTTGACTTTTTTTTCCATGTAAAAATGTACCTATTTACCCATTCTTAGACTGCTTGAGTAAAGCTGTGGCGGGACGGTTGGCCTAGCATGTGGGGAATAGAGGATTCGATTAGAAACGCTATTTTCTCGTGTTCTATATAAAACAACAAACATCTAGCACTTGATCTTTAGTATGTAAATGACACATTTAAGCCTTTGTGTCCTTCGGATATTAAAATGTCATCTCCAACGAGGAAAGTGATGGAGGGGAGAAAGCCAAGATGCCATGAAGTAAATGTTGGCTTCGTCTTTCACGCACAGCGTCCAGAGATTGCAGTCTCGGTTTCATTCATTTTTCTTGTTTTATGTGTTTCTGTTTTGAGGCCATACCTGGCTGTGCCTGGGGGCTATTCTGGCTGCATGCCGTGTGCAGCTCCCGAGGTGCTCAGGGAACCACGCGTGCTGGGGGAGCAAACCCAAGGCTCCAGCCTGTTTCCAAGTTATCCTTGAGAGACGTTAAGCTGTCTCCCTGGCCCTTAATATGTTTTAAAATCATTATTATGCAGGGTGTTTCCCCTCGAATTTTATGAAAATGTGCTATTTATCGTTTCCTATACAGTACTTGAAGCAAACCAAGTGTCGGTTTAAGTGCTATTTAGAAATGCGAACCCGGGGCCAGAGCTACAGTGCAGCGGGTAAGGCGCTCAGTGCCTGCCTCCCATCTGGTTCCTCGGGCACTGGCCAGGAGCAGTTCCTGAGTGTAGAGCCAGAAGTAAGCCCTGAGCACTGCCAGGTGTGGCCAAAAACAAAAATAAAATAATAGGAGGAAAATATACACCTATGGATAGAGGCCCTCCCGTCCGTCATCAGAAGGACTGCTCCAAAGCTAAGGCTTCATTCCTTCTAAGCCTTCCCTAGGTTCCATGCTTTGGGTTCCAGACCTGTCACCCAAAGATATTTTTAAAAAAGTACTCCAGTGTCTTATAAGCATTTATATGATTAGGTTAGATTTTTAAAAGCGGTATTTAATGTGCCAGAGGAAGCCTTTGGCACATGGGTCTATACATAAGCACATTGTATAGATGGTGACATTGTGGCCACTTTTGGGTGGCTAGATAAAATTAAGCTTTCATAAAAATTGTATTAAAGGATAATTTTTTGCTTTGAGTCACTTTTCTTCTGGCCACCAAATCATAGGCCATTTTCCCACCACTGAAAGCTAAAATTTTATTTTAAATCAGAGTGATTTTTCTTAATAACATAGAAAACATTATTAAATATTTTTTGGGGAATGTTGTATAACTTTACAAAGAGACACCAAAGTGTGGGAACCTTAGTCCTGAGCAGCAGATGTCCCGGAGTGAGACTCCATTTGCTGTTCAGATTTTTTATGTTTGTATGATCGAATGTAATTTAGGAAATCAGGAGTTAAGTGAAAAATACAAACACACTACAGTGACTGCCGCTGCTCTTCTAATCTTAACCGGCTTTAAGTTAAGAAAGAGAGTTAAGGCAGCGGTTATTTTATCTAAATCTGACCTGTTGTCTGCGGCCCTGCTCATCAGCAGCAGGAGCTACAGAGTCCAAAAGTATCTGTACAGTTCAGTTTAGGGGCTTGTGCTTACGTTTGTCATTTTACTTAAGTATTGTCTGCAGATTGCTTTACTTTCTTCCTCCTGTTTCCCCCACCCGCCCAAAATGTATTTCTTATGAAGTTCACTTTGGTCAAGGTGGCAACCTTTGGAAGAAAATGCCAAAATGGGAAAAACTGCAGGCAGGAAAAGTGACCTGAACTACCGACCTGTGGCTGTCACGTCAAAGGCAGAGTAGACGCTTAGGCAGCGCAGGTTGGTATCTCCGTGTCAAAGGGAAGTCTGCCTGTTGGAAGAATAAGGAATGCTGGAGAATTCTCTTCTTGTTTCCATCGGGTCATTTGTGAGGTTGAGCCACGTGGGACTGCTAACGTTCAACCATTGCTGATCTGCCAGAACGGCACCAACACACACAGCTACACACACGCACAGTGGAACCTCAAGTGTTTGTGTGTCGGTCACATGGATCTAAGTCATCCTAGTAGAAATGGGTATCTTAATTAACTGCAGTGCATTGAGGATAAGACGTACAGAACAGGGGCCGGAGCCATAGTCCAGCAGGTAGGGCATTTGCCTTTGCGGTGGATCGGGTTCAATCCCCAGCATCCCATATGGTCCCCTGAGCGAAGAGCCAGGAGTATCCTGAGCATCGCCAGGTGTGACCTAAAAAAGAAAAAAAAAAGAAAAAAGATATTCAGAACAACAGCAAAAAGCAGCACAGAGCTTGTTTAGTTCCAGTGTGTTTGCATGGAAAAGAGAAAAAATACATTCTCACACTTACTGATTATTTGTTTCTTGTGGCGGTCTTGGCATTCGAGAACAGCCCCTCTTAAACAGGCTGCCTTAGTACCCAGACAAAACAAAACAGATGGCCAGGATACTAACTGGCCTGAAGGGTGTGTGTCTGGTCCGTGCTGAGGAACTGGACATGTGTTTCCTTCTGAGTGTTATGACCTTTACCGAAGCACTAGATGTAGGGGTTTTCTGAGTGGATCATGTTGAAAAAGGGGCTCGCCGCGCCCACTTTGTGACAAAGGAAGAGTAGAAAGAATTCTAAATGGAAATCACAAATGCTTTTAATGGGCTTGTGCTGCTTGGTAACACTAAATGTGCTTTTCTTTCTCTAAGAAATTAAGTTCTTTTTATTAATTTTATTGTATATTTCTCATTATTTGAATATATTTTAACCATTTTATGTTGAATTTTTTTTTTGTCATAGACATTTTATCCAGAATCTTGTTGCCTCTATAATCTGAAAAATGGGTTCTAGAGTGTCTCACTTGCTCTCTCTTAGAGGCTGAGGTTTCATTTCTCGAGCAAAAAGCTCATTTAGCAATGTAGTTATTTCAGTATTTATTTCTTTTATGGAATCCCTGGGGTTCGGAATGTAACTTTGTACATGAATATATATAAATATGTATATGAAACATTTATGAACTCCAGTGTGTTTTGTTGTTTTGCCTTTCCTAGGAGGTCTGAATCTGATTTTTTATTTGAAAGTCCAGTAATCTTCTACCATCAAACAGGCCATTTCCTGGGGCCGAGCAATAGCACAGCGGGTAGGGCGTTTGCCTTGCACGCGGTCCACCCAGATTCTATCCCCAGCATCCCATATGGTCCCCAAGCACCGCCAGAAGTAATTCCTGAGTGCAGAGCCAGGAGTAACCCCTGAGCTTTGCCAGGTGTGATCCAATAAAATTTAAAAAAAAAACCAGTTCATTTCCGAGGGTTACTTGGCTCTGCCTGAAGGACATGTCTGCTTGCTCACGTGTGCAGTCGAGCTGTGAACCGCGGGAGTGCGAGCAGCCACCCACACGGGATACTCGGGCGTCCCATTGACCAGGTTGCTGACAGCAGCCTGCGATGTTATAACATTGTCGGGTTGCTCAGTCCTACACGGCAGGCTGCGATGTTAATAACACACCATGCTTATTTGTCACCCCTGTGCCTGGGAGGCGCTGGACGAGGAATGGTTATAACATCACAGGGTAGCCCATGTACATCCCGATCCAGTGCCTTGATGTGGAAGAAACGTGGGGCTGGAGTGAGAGTCAGGCGTTCCCAGTTGGTCTGTTGCAGGCCAGCTCAGCAGGCGGGGGCGGCCAGGCCAGATGCTCCATCAGGGAAGCCATAGCCTGGCTCGTGCCTGTCCTGGAGCACCTGCCGTAGCACCTGCCCCCTTAGTCCTTGGGGGCCTGCCGGCGCCATTCTTTCAGAAATGGACTCTTTTTTTTTTTTTCTTTTTGTTCTTACCCACTCCCCTGCAAATGGATTCTTGATTCTTTTCAGTCTTACTTATTCCTCTTTGTGAACCAGCCTGTCTTAGGAGAGGCTGGTGTAGAAGCATGGAATAGGAAGCGTTCGTTTTCCTGGTGGTGGAGGACCAGGGCAAGAGTGCTGTGCTCATCCAGGCCCCAGCTCCTGCTCATCCAGCCGCGGGCCTCACCCGGAAAGGCAGCGACCTCACTGCAGCAGTGGTCAGTTTGCTGTGCAAGGTTTTGTCGTCGGGGAACTCAGAGAGGCTTAAATACTGTGTCGCTTTGTGCGAGTCCAGTTTCTTGTTTTGTTTTGTCCTGTTTCAGGGGGCCTTTACCTGGGGGAGAGTCAGGCTGGGGAATACGGTCTCTGGCATCAAACCCAGCCAGGCTGGAGCTTGCACATCTTGGCTCTCAAGTTCAGTGACCCTCACTCTAGTTTGCCTCAGCTTGCTGTCCACGCTCCGTGCAGGCCTCAGATGGCCAAGGCCCCGCCCACACAGGGCCCATGTTTCTGGCAGGTGACACTGATGGTTCAGGATTTCCAATTTTGCGACCGGAGCTGTACAGAAGGAGCCCGACAGTTTAAATATCTGCTTTGAGGTCCAAGTAGAACATTGACTCCCACCCACAGACAAAAAGTACCGGTGATTGACTTGAGGCCTTGAAGGGAGACCATTACACTTTCCAGCTCAGAAAGACCAGTGACTTCCCACGAAAGACTCACTTCTCAACCACTTCTAACACTTCCCACAGGAGTCTCAGATTCTGCTGCTGTATTTGGGCCAAACAGCAGGAGGTTCTGCTCTTTCCATGAGGAACAACTGCGTAAGAGGAACTCGGGGCAGCCTCACTGGACTTCCAGCATGTTTCCAGAGCCCAGCTTTGTTCAGGCTCAGCCATGGTTCTCTCTGGGTCACGGGGAACCGACGTTTAGGCACTGAGAACTTAGCACTACATTGAACTCTGAAAGGCACGGGAGATAAACTCGGGGGTAGCACCCTTGTGAGCATGCGTAAGGGCCTAACTTGTGCTGCTGGCACTGCGTGGCCCCTGCACTCCGCCCCGCTATGTTCCTGGGAGTCCCTAGTGTCTTCATGACAGTCCTGCCCCAACACCGCTGGGAGTTAGCCCTAAAACATAAATACACATGGACTGCTTAAAGTGCATATTTCCTCTCCCGTTCACTTTGGTGAGATCGTCTTTTAATTTAATGCTGTCGATATCGAGAGAGACTTGAATAGCTGCGTACTGAGTATGCAGAGTAGCTGGGCCTTACTCACACCAAGTTCTCAGGTGAATCGGCAAAGCAGCCCTTTGGAATTTGTCATCCCCAGGTGACCCAGAGCATGGCCATCAGAGGGACCAGGCCAAGCTGAGCTGAGTAAAAACTCAAGCCCTTGGGCCGGAGGATAGCCCAGGGTAGGGCGTTGCCTTGCACGCGGCCGGCCTGGCCAGCCTGGGTTCGATCCCCCAGCATCCCATAGGTCCCCGAGCACCGCAGAGTGATTCCGAGGCAAGCCAGGAGTAACCCCTGAGCATGCCGGGTGTGACCCCAAAAAGCAAAAAAAAAAAAAAACTCAAGCCCTTCTTGGGGGACTGAGGTGCTCACAGGACTCCACTGTGGGGTTGGGAAAAGGACCACGACTACAGTCAAGAGATGGCAGAGCAGGAAGGATATTTGCCTGGCATGCGGCCCACCAGGTTCGATCCCTGGCACAGCCCGTGCTCCCCCCAAGCCAGCCAGGGATGATCCCTGAGTGCAAAGCCAAGAGTAAGCTCTGAGCACTGCTGGGTGTGGCCCCCAAAACAGTAACACCCAGAGGGTACCTTTAACTGCGTTCCAATGCTCATGTGACAGAAGCCGGCTCATCACCTGCCCCACTCTAATCTTTGCTGCACAGTGCGAAGATGCCTGGGGTCAGGAGCAGTGAGGGCCGCTAGGACACCCCTCATGGGTCTTAGAGTTAAGAGAAGGAAGCACTCGTGGCATGCGGTCAAGTATTATGGCTGTATGATTAAAGCAATAGTTGAACAAATAATATTGAGGTGCTATTGATTTGGCTATTTATATTTAATAATATAACAAAAATAAGAGAGAAGCATCTTAAATGCTTAATTCAAGCAGCATATTCTTTTTTTTTTAAGAGGTGAAACTCCCTCCGTACTACAAGCCTCAGGACACACTATTATTATTATTATTTTTTTGGGGGTCACATCCGTCAATGCTCGGGGGGGTTACTCCTGGCTCTTTGCTCAGGAATTACTCCTGGCAGTGCTCGGGGAGACCATATGGGGTACGGGGATCGAACCCAGGTCAGCCGCGTGCAAGGCAAATGCCCTACCCGCTGGACTATGGCTCCGGCCCCTCAAGCTGCATATTCTTATTTCCAGTCAACTTGTCAGTGTTGTAGGTCATGGCTGTGTTGGGAAGCAACAGGACCATCAGGCCTTTCTCCGGTCCATATCTGGGAAGGAGCAATCCATGAGATCTCAGACACAGGAGCCCCATGTGCTCTCCGCATCAGGGCGTTCGCCCTCACCCCTGTTCACTCACACACACAGACGTGTGAAAGCAGGAAAACAGCCACAAGTTTAACCTAGAAGCATTTAACTGTGGTGCTTTAGGACACGATTGAGGTTGCGCTGCTCCTGTTTGGACACAAGGTGGCGCTGGGTTGTTACAACCCGGATTCCTTGTGTCCTCTCCTGCTTGTTCACCCAGCAAGGCAGGCCAGACCAGACCAGGAGGATGCCTAGTAGGGATCAAATTGTCCAGCTAAGGGGAAACAAGTTCATTTTCCTAACATGTTGAGGCCCAGAGTAGCTGTTGTCTTCTGAGTACTAGTAACTCTTGACTCTCAGTCGGGAGGATCACCTACGGGGCTACCTCTGGATTCTTACTCCCCAGTGGCAAGGAAAATCCCCTTCCCAGCTTCACACCAAGACAGCTAGAGCCTAGGGAGCAGAAAGAAAGCTCATCTAGGCCCAAGACCATTGCCAAGGAGAAGACCACGCGGCCTGGACGCCGTGAGCAAGACAGTGGCACAAAAGCATTAACACATGAATTGATTTCTGCTCTCTGAAGTTGCAGAGGAATTTCTGCTCCCCCACACCCCAAAAGCTAAAGAAACGTCAGGGAATCAGCTTAGTGACTGGCTTGCAGAGAAACCTCATCCAAGGCCGATAATAAATAGGAGTTACATAACTCCGCGGGCACAGCACTAAGCCCTTTATAGGACATCAATCCGCATTTATTTCCTGGATTTTATAACTGCGGCTGAACTCGAGAAAGGAGGGGGCTGAGGCTTAGAGATGGAGCTTCTGTGTGCCTGGAATAATCTCCAGGTCTGTCCCCAGTCCCCACCACAAGGCCATGCGGGTTCCCCAAGGGGCTTGTGGAATCAGCTTAACCTGTCCTGGGGCCGCCACCCTCTAGCCCCTCAGACTGCAATGTTCTCTCGGGCTTGCAGGTGTTTTTTTTGCGGAGAGTGACGGGTTTGTTTTGGGTTTTGTGCCACGCATGGGACCATACGTCATACATGATCGAACCTGGGGTGCTGTGTGCAGAGCAAGCACCTTGCCTGCTGTACTAGCTCTCTGTACTACCTCACCTACAACTTTCTGTTCTAAAGTGACAAAGCCAGGGAAGATCCTTGTTCCCAAGGGGCGGGGCTGATACCCCTCTCTGGTTCCAGGAGTGGTTGGAGGAGGGTGGGAGTGGCCGTGGGAGGAGTGTCCTATGCATAAAGCAGGTAGGTTTTCAGGGTCATTGTTTTCCTGAAAGAGAGTTGATTAAGCCAAGTACTGTGGAAAGATCTGGGGTTAAATGACCTCTGGAATCCCCATGACTTAAAATACTTGAAGCAAAAGGGTGAGCCCAAGAGAGATAACATAGGGGATAGCATATGTTATCTATGGCAACATAGGGGTTACACTAAGACAAGTGCCTTAGCACCTCCCTCATGGACCGGAGCGATAGAACAGCGGGGAGGGCGCTTGCCTTGCACACGGCCACCCAGGTTCCATTCCTGGTACCTCACATTGTCCCCCCAGCACCGCCAGGAGATCCACCCTGAGCATTCCTGAGTGTGGCAAAAAGGGGGGACACAGGCCTGGCCTGTGGCCGGCCCTGCTTCAATCCCGGCATCACACAGTGCCTGAGCATCCCCCACGCACCATGGGAGGCCGAGGTGGCCGTCAGCACCACAGGACCCAAGAACGACACGTTCTCAGGGCCTCACAACACAAGTGGCAGTTGGCTGAGAACTTCAGGGGAGTTGCCCAGGACCTCCCGAGCCCCACGTGGGAGCCCCTCATCCCACCACGACACTAGATCTCGTTTCCCTTTTCATGGCCTGCCCTCCCACCCACCTCCATTATCTGTAAGAAGCTGCTGGACCCCAGAGATGGAGGAAGGGGGGAGGGGCTCCCTGCCCCCAAGCTGTGTTCTCCCACCCTTCACCTCTGCAGGAAGGTGGGGAGGGGTTGGAATAGAGCAGGGGTTCGTGGAGGAAACAGGTGGAGGCAGGATAGGTTCCCCCCCACCCCGGCTGGGGCACCCTCTGGGAGGGAGGGGGCCACCTGCAGAGAGCTGAGGCAGGAGTAAAGGAAAGGGGGAACCCTGGCAGGAATCTGCAGTACGCGTGGGCTTGTCGCCCCCAAGACCCCCACAGCGAGACCTGGACCTGGAACAGGCGGAGTCTTGTCCCCTGCAGGGGTCTGGCGCTGCCCAGGCAGAATCTGCAAGTCTGGGCTTGCCCGGTCAGCTGCTCCCTCAGAGCCCCGCCCCGCCCCGCCGGCCCCAACCGCTCAGGGTCACCCCTGAAACAACAGCTTTAAACAAGCCTGACACAGAGGGTGTGGTTTTGGACCCCCAGTTCCCCAGAACACCCAGGTGACAGGGCCTGAAAGGGTCTGGGGTTCCTCTGGCTCTTGGTAATCCGGTACATGATCTGTTGGGCGGGGCGCGGCGGGCGGGGGCGGGGCCGGGTGGCCTGGCGCTTCGCTAGCCCCATAGCAGAGATGGGTGTGATGTTGGGGGAAAGGCCTTTGTTGGGGACGCTTGCGAGGGCAGTGACAGGGGGCACTTGCCAGTTGGTCCAGGGGTCGCCACCTTATAAAGGTGCCCTGGGCCGTCCTCCCGGCCCCTTCTGCCTCTGCCATGGTGCCTGGCTCAGGAGGCGGCTCTTTCTGGTTAGCCAAACACTGCTGCTCGACGCTCTCCTGCCAGCCACCCTGCAAGGTCGCCGCCCCACCCCCGGCCCACCAGGCACACACACATGTCCCAACTGTAACAGTGAGGTCATATGTCCTCCAAGCAAAACAGTACCCTTTGAGAAGGGCTCGGCCCTCGTGCACCTGGCCGTCTGCTTCGCTGACTGACCATTGCCTGCCAGAGTCAAGGTCGCCCTGGAACTCTTCCCAGGACAAGCGCCACCCTCGGCTCCTAAGGGGCTGTGGCGAGCAGGTGCTTGTTCCCCGCGGGGACTGTTGGGACATCTGCCTGCAAAACAGGCCCAGGGCCTGCCCGCCCTCGGCACCCCCATGGGCAGCACACAGGGACAGAGGTGGGAGGACACAGAACCGTGTGCATGGGGGGGGGCACCCCACAGCCTGAGCAGGTGGCCGAGCTGGGTCCCTGCGCTGGTCTCTTCCCACCCTGCTCACGTGTGGTCCTGACTCACGGCCAGCTGAATGTGACCTGTCCTCTCATCCTAGAAGGCATCTGCCGTGGCAGAGTGACCTCAACCCCGCTCAGGCATACACACGCCCCTGAGGCAGACACCTGGGCCCCAGAGACTGTGGTCCTGGTTCTAAAACAGACCCCACCCGGGGACTTCAGGCCGCTCCCTACGCTGCACACTCGCTCTCCCGCCCCTCGGCCTCTCACTCTGGAAAGATGGAGGCGTGGATGGGGGCCTGCCTCTGGTCATCCACGGCGCATTCCCTACCGTCGTTTCTAGCACTCCAGGTCACCCTTCGCCAGTGCTGGCGCCGGATAGGGGAACATAGACCCCCTCAAACAGTTGAAAAACGGTGTATAACTTTTTGACACCTTCAGAACGGAGCCAGCACAAACAACCCAACACTTAACTCCTGACCCATGGCGTCCCAGAAGGCGGACTCCACGCGGTGACAAGTCTGTGCTGAGTTAGGCGTGAGGGAGAGGACCAGGAAGCCTAAGTGGGTTGTGTCCATCCCAGCCTCTGCCCACCTGCCCAACAGGCCACGGGGTGGGGAGGAAGGGTCGCAGAGCGCAGAAGTAGGTGGGCCCGCGCAACTCTGCCTTTCTGGGTCTGCGATTCCCAGCACGGCCGGAGGCGCGGAGGCTGTTCCAGAAGCTCCTTCCCCAGCCGGGCTGAGCAGTTGCAGCCTTGGACAGTGGCTATAAGCAGGCGGGGTGGGTGCGGCTGTCGTGGGGCGCCTGGAAAGTGAGTAGGGGGTGAATGGGTGGGTGGGTGCGGGGTGGGTACGGTTTTCTTGGGGCGTTGATGAGGCGGGGTGAGGCGCCTGGGCCCGGGCACGGGGCTGCTGGACGTGGCGCAGGGCGCTGGAGGGGTGGGCGGTGGGACCCCCAGGGGGGAACGCAGTCCGCACCTGAAAAAAACCCCCGCGGGCGAGCCCCGCGGAGGCGTGCCTGCACGCCGGCCCCCGGCCGCGCCCCGGCATCCCATAGGTCCCCGAGCACCGCCAGGAGAACTCCTGAGCGCAGAGCCAGGAAACCCGGCAGCCGGTGTGACCCAAACAAAAAAAAATCCCCGACAGCTCCTAACCTGAGCCGAGCCCCAAACTTCCCGGGCGCACCCAGACTTCCCCACCGGCGGTGGGCCCGCACACCCAAAGCGCAGGGGTCAAGGCCCCGAGCGGACGCCGGGGGGGGCGCCACCGGCGCGCAGGCGGCAGCAGCAGCTGCCCGGGACGAGCCCGCGGAGGCTTCACCTTCAGATGCGGGATCGGGGTCCAGGGCGTGAGGGAGCTCAGCGGCTCCCCGCGTGTCCAGGGCGTCGGGCAGCGCCGTTCCGAGGGTCCCGCGGCGTACCCGGGAAGGGAGCGCGGCCGGCCCCGGAACGGCGACCTCTGGGCGCCCGAACGGTTCCAGCCTACGCGTCTCCCCGACATTTGCGTCAGCAACGCTGCCCTTTGACTCTGCGCCCCAGGAGCAGCAGAGGGTGGTGGCCACCTGGGCGATCAGGACAGATTATTTGCAGTTCCATTCGAACTTCACTTTATTGGGGCTCGACCTGGCTGCCTCCCCCATCCCGGCCTCCCCACACCCCGGGGTTTATGACCGCGGCCTCCTGGGAAGCTGGAGAGGGCAGGACTGGATCCATCCCAGAGGCGCCCAGACGGGCTGCCCGGAGCCTGTGGGCAGTGACGCTCATAAAAGTATTGGGGGACCCTCCTTGGAGGGGTGCCTCCTGCCTGCTCCCAGCCCGACCCGCGCCCCCTTGGGCCAGCCTCTGGTTCCGCTTTGGGCTCGCTGTTTGGGAGACCGGTTGGTAAAAGGCAGAAGAAAGAGCACCCCCAAAGCTGGCCGCAGCTTCTGGGTTCAAAGACAGGGCTCACACCCACCCCTGACTGTGTGATTTCCAGGCACCTCTAGCCCTAAAAGAGGGACCAGGCAGCCAGTTCCCCATGAGTCACGTGCTTCAGGCCAGGGCCTGGGGTGGGCCCGTCCTGTTGTCTAGTTAAGGGGTGCAAGGCCTGCTAGGGGTAGGGGTAGGAGAGTTTATGGGGCCCCCCGCAGGCCTTGTCCCTCTATATTTGGGCTCCGCTTTATCCGCATACCCTCTGGACAGGCGGGCAGGCAGCCAGGAAGGCCCATGACGTCCGTCTGCTGGGGCCTGGGTTATTTTGGAACCAGCCTTGGGGGTAGGGGAGGCTGGGGGAGGCTTAAGGGAACGTTTCCTCCTGGCCGGCTTCAGAGAAGACTGAGGGTGAGTGGCACAGAGTGTTGGCCCGGGCCCCTTCTCAGAACACCCGTCAGCCTCTCCACATGTCCCGGAGCTCGGGTTTCCTGGGGATGCCTGCACAGGAGCCCGCCCTGTGCCCTGGCTGTCCCCACAGGGACGAGGTTACAGACTCCAGTCCTCTCCCTGCAGCTGCCGCCTGGCCTGACCCACCCCTGGGCACTGACATTTCTCAGATCACTGACATTTCCCACAGTGACAGTATGGATGTGTCGCGGCCGTCAGCTCTGCGTTTTGCTGAGTTAAGGACATGCAAAGGTATGACCAAGGACACACACACACACACACACACACACACACACACACACACACACACACAGCTCTGTCGGGCTTTCCAGCCTTTATAGTGTGCTTCTTTCCCTCATTTTGCTACAAGCTAGTAAGAAAAAAGGCAGCAGTGCCCCCCACACCCCCATCCAGGAACTGCTGGTCCCTTTGCCAAGTCCCAAGGCCAGGATTTGGGGACCCCTACCCCCACCCCTGACACCTTATCACAGCTCTCTCTGGCAGCAATTGCTTTTGTTTATTTCTCCCCCACCCCAATCTGTACAAGAGATGGGAGCTCCCGGCGGAAACGTGGATAGTCGGCACACACGCGCCCTTCAGGGTGGCAGCTCTGTGCTCGGGTGCCCGCAGACGGGGTGTGTGAAAGTGCGTCATGGCCGGCGGAGCTCAGGCAGGGCCAGTGTATGTTTGGGAGACTGGTAAAAGGCAGAAGAAAGGGCACCCCAAAAGCTGGTCGCAGCTCCTGGTTCAAAGACAGGGCTAGCACCAGCCTCTGGCTGTGTGATCTCGGGGCCCCACTGGCCCCACAGAAAGGTCCAGGCAGCCAGTTCCCTGTGAGTCAAGCCTGTCTGAGGCATGTGCCTCAGGCTTAGGGCCAACCTCAGCTGAACTGTGGGGCAGGGTCTGAGGTCTCTGGTGGCTTCTGGTGGCTCTGGTGGCCCCCAGGGTGTGCGCCCTCAGGACCTGCTTTGTCCTTGTGCTTTGTTGTCTCCTTGCCAGGGAGCCCCACCACGGGGTTGAATGGCCGCAGCACCAGCTTTAAGTTGTTCTCCGCATGCCTGGCCACGAGCCCCCTTCTGGACTGTTCCCTGTAGAGGAGTATGGAGCCTCCCCCAGACCCCACCACCACCCTGGTGGGGTGAGGGTTCATTAGGCCTGGCCTAATGGCTCATAGAAGAGCATTAGAGGCAAAGTTGCCCGCTTTGGGGCGGAGCGATAGCCCAGTGGGTAGGGCATTTGCCTTGCCACTGCGCCCGGCTCATGCCGGCCAGGGTTCAATCCCGGCATCCCCATATGGTCCCCCGAGCACCGCCAGGGAGTAATTTCTGAGTGCAGAGCCAGGGAGAAACCCCTGAGCATTGCGGGTGTGACCCAAAAGCAAAAAAAAAAAAAAAAAAAAAAGTTGCCCGCTTTCCCGCCCCCAACCCCCAGCATGACTTTGCGCACACACACACACACACACACACACACACACACACACACCCTTTGCCTCCCTGAATGGGGCTGAGATGCCTGAGCTCCTTCCCGTGAGCTGACACGGGTCTGTGCAGAACAGGGCCTGGAGCAGGCCAGGCCTCAAGAGGGGCCGAGCCCACCTTTCCGAGAGGCTCTGCATAGCCACGGGAAGTAACCCAGGGGTCCCGGGAGGCGCAGGTGTTTCTCAGCTGCCTCCCTCACCCTGCGTGACTCTCCGGGCCCTGCCCCCAAAGGGAGCTCATGGGACCCTCACCCCAGCTGGGCCTTGACTCCCCAGCCCTGGGGCACCAGCAGTTTGGAGGCTGGTTGGGATGAAGTCATTGGCTGCTCCCCACGCCCACCCTCACGCTGACATCTCACTTGGCGGAAAGGCCCTAAAAGCCGTGACTCCCCAGATCCAAGATCCTTGACCGGTCAGGGGTCTGGCAGCCTGGGATGCCCACATGGGCAGATGGCACTTGGCAGAGTGAGGACAGGTTCCCCAGGGTGCCCCACAGCTTCTGCTTCAAGCCAGTCCAACCCTAGATACTCCAACATACATGTGTGCAGCGTGGCTACACAGAACACACCACATATAAGCCTGAGCCAACCGACACACAGACACACACACCACATATAAACCTGAGCCAACCGACACACACACACCACATATAAACCTGAGCCAACCGACACACAGACACACACACACCACATATAAACCTGAGCCAACCGGCTGTAACTTGCCCGACTGCTCCGTCCCGTGCAGCACCTCCACATGGAGCCCCTCAGTCCCTGGTGTCTCCCCCCAAAGGCCGCAAGCTCACTCTGACACCTCGCTCCGCACACAACCACCCAAGGCCAGGGTCACCCACACAGTCTGGAGTCGGGGTGAGGGGTTCCACTGAACCTAAACCCTATGTAGCAGCCATTTATCCCGGTTGTTGGGATCCCGTTCCCAGAGCCAGGAACTGTGGGGCAGGCCTGAGAGAGCACAGCAGGTAGGGCACTTGCCTTGCAGGTGTTTGACCCCATTTCTATCCCCAGCACACCATAGGGTCCCCCTGAACCCCACCAGGAATGAGCCCCAACACCACCAGGCGTGGCCCAGCCACTCCCTTGCCCCAGTAAATCAGCCTGTCTGCCAGGCGATGGGAAGGAGCAGCGGAGGGCCCCCGGCACCTCCCAGGCCAGCCCGAGAAAGCATCCAAACCCCGTCTGCCCTCTCTGCCTCCCTCACACCTCTGGACTCAGCTCCTCCTGGCACCAGACACAGCCACCAGCAGCGAGCCCAGGCTTCCTCCAGGAAGGCTTCCAGAACTCGCCCAAGGGAAGCCACACCCTCAGTGTCACTCAGGACCCCGGGAGCTGTGCAGGGCCCATGAGGACTGTCCAGGGCAGGAGGCCAACACTCATGTGACCTGGGCCACCTTGATCAAAACAGTCCAGGCAGTCCTTAGCCTGCCCGGCGGGTCCTGGGCGGCAGGGCCGCTGGGGAGAAAGCGACCATCTGTCTCCCCTTCCCGCCTCACATGAACCACCCTTGGGGCCCACCTACATCAGTCCCCTGGGGGGAACAAGGCCTAGCCCTCTGCCTCCATCTCCCCCCCCCCCCAACCCCCTTCCCACCTAAAACTTGGATACTCAGAGACCACAGCAGCTGCTGGAATGTGGCTCAGCCCAGGGACTCAGGAACCGCCTCTGACCCCTGAACCGTGGATACCAGGGAGAGGATTTCTGCCCGGGCCTAGTGGGCACCCACAGAAATGGGAGGGAGGAGAGAGGGAAGAGAGGGAGGGGGCCAGGAAGCCAGGGGCTGCCACCAGGCCCTGTGACCTTGGCACAGTTCCTAAAAGGAGATGGCAGTTGGCCTGGGGGACTCCAGGGGCCACCGTGTGGAGGGGGCTTCAGCGCTGGGCAGGCCCCTCCCTGAGGGACCCCAGCAGGGGAGCCAGGCCTGGGCAGAAACTGCCACTCAGGTCAGGGCGGCGCTGCCACCTGGGGAAGCCAGAGGGGGCGGGTCTGCGTCTCTCTCACCTTCCCCCCCAAACCCCACCCCACACCCCTCAGCTCCCACGTGGCTGGGCCCGCCCGGGAACCACAGGACAGACTCCGGGTCAACATCCTGCTTCCTGCAGCGCCCTGCAGGGAGCCCAGAGCGCACAGAGCCCGGTTTGTTCGTGTTTGTTCGCAGCGGGCAGCGAGGAGATGCTAATCGCTGCGGATCGCTGGGCTCGGGCTGAAGGTCGTAACTCGACCCGCGGTTATAAATAACCTCGCCCGGCGCCCCGGCAGCTCTGGAAGGTCCCCCTCCCCTCCCCCCCCCCCACCCCCGCTTCCTGTGCGCCCAAGGCTGACTACCCCCACCCACCACCCCGTCCAGTCGGCTGCAACCTGAACCCCGGGAGCCCTCCCGCCGTGACCTTTGGGGGGGGGGTTAAAGCCTGAGCAGGCTCCCCCCCTCCCCGCGCTCAGCACTGGACGTGCAGGTGGCTACTCCCGCCCTCTGCTGTGGGGCTGGGGGGCACCGAGTGTAGCTGCCCGCCACCTGGCTGCGTCCAGGGGCCCTGAACACGGAGCTCACACCTGGCGCCTGTCCCAGACACCCTCACAGTCCCAAGCACCCTTGAGAACGGATCTCAGAGCTCCTGCTGTCCTCCAGGCTGGGTGAAAACTGAACCAAGTCAGGGCCTTGGGGATTCTCGGAAGACCGGGAAGGGTGACCCACCAGGGGCCTGGTACTGGTACCCCTCTCTCTGGCTGTTGCCCCACAGCTATCTCCCCTCCCTTCAGACCAGACACAGGTGTTTGTTTTGCTTGGTTTCTTTTGGTTTTGTTTTTGTTTTGGGGCCACACCAGGCAGCGCTCAGAGGTTTTTACCTCCTGGCTCTGCACTCAGATATCACTGCTGGCAGTGCAGGGGGACCATATCAGCTACTAGGGATCGAAGGCGAGTCGGGCCCCTGCAAGACAAGTGCCCGACCTGCTGTACTATGACTCCAGCACAAGCAGTTTTACAACCAACTCAGTCCCATCCTGTCATTTGTGGACTGGCCACGCCGCCCCTCTGGCCCAATTCCTACAGGCACTGCTGCTTCGCCCGCCCATGGGTGTAGAGGGGAGCACAGGTCAGCCCCGGGGCCTTGCTCCCTCCTTCCCTTCACTCACCTATTGCCTTCTTGGGGAGCCCCGTTTTCCACCATGTTGCAACTTGTAGCCCCCACCAGCCGGGGCCCAGCTGTTGGTGTCCACAGTCATCAGACAGTAAAGGGACCTGGGGAGTCTCACAGAAACGGCTGGTTCTAGAAAACTGGGCAGGAAGGACACAAGGAGCCAGAGCATCTGCCACGCCAGAAAGTCAAGAAGAGCTGGAAGAAAATAAGTGAAAATTGGACAAAGTCGTGTCCAAGGGGCCGAGGAGCCAAATACAAGAGCTCCCGAGCCAAGGCAGGAAGAACATGGACAACACAATAAGGTGCCATCAGATTAGAACCCAGATGTCAACTGCATCACCGTGAACCTGCTTAAGGGAACAGGGGGCAAAGTCCCAAGGCAGAGCTGCAGACCTGCCCCCAAGCTGCGTCCTCTCTCTGCTCCTTCCCAGAGCTGTGGGGGCCACGAGGAGGAGCTCTGACAGAGAGCCCCCTCAAACACCACCTGAGCACCCGGGTGGCCCAGGGCAACATGAGGGAGCCACCAGGTCAGTGGGGGCACACGCTCACGCCCTGTGGAAGGCCCCTGGGTTCTTGCTCCCCCAAACCCATCGCCCCAGTGGCCAACAACACACAACCCTGACCTGGCCTCCGCAGAATGGCCACGGGCACACAGAACCAAGGCCTGACGAACTCTGCCGTCCGCAAGACCACTGGGTGAGGGAAAGGGACCCTGGAACAAAATGGAAATTAATTAAACTAAGGAAATCTTTGAGAAAAATACTGGCCTTAATGTATCTGGGCTGGACTATGCCTCTGTGGTAGAGTATTTATCTTATGTATATGAGGCCCCAGGTTCAAGCCCCCAGACCGCATACACTTACAAAATATAAATACACACACACGTATATATATTTTATATATATATATATATATACACACACACACATATATCTTTGTATATAATAACATGTATATTGGCTTACTGATTCTAACAAATGTGCCATTATAATGGGAGATTTGCTCAAAAAAAAGACTCTGATAGGGAGGATAGGGATGGGCTTGGGGAACTGTACAAACTGACTCTTCTTTTGGGGTCCGGAGCAATAGCACAGAGGGGAGGGCATTTGCCTTGCACCACGGCTGACCCGGGTTCGATCCTCGGTATCCCATATGGACCCCCGAGCACCACCAGGAGTAATTCCTGAGTGCAGAACCAGGAGTAACCCCTGAGCATTGCCGGGTGTGAGGCAAAAAATAAATAAATGAAGAGATAGAGAGAGAGATAGATAGATAGATAGATAGATAGATAGATAGATAGATAGATAGATAGATAGATAGATAGATAGATAGATAGATAGATAGATAGATAGATAGATAGATAGATAGATAGATAGATAGATAGATAGATAAAACCTGACTCTTCTTTTGATCTAAAACCCTACAAAAGGGTTGGGAGCTGGAGCAATAGTAAAGCGGGTAGGCCTTTTGCCTTGCGCGGCTGACCCGGATTCGATCCCAGGCATCCCATATGGTCCCTCGAGCATTGCCAGGAGTAATTCCTGAGCGAAGAGCCAGGAGTAACCCCTGAACGTTGCCAGGTGTGACCCAAAAAGCAAATAATAATAATAATAATAATAATAATAATAATAATAATAATAATAAATAAAACCCTACAAAAGGGCCAGAGCAACAGTACAGCGGGGAGGGCGTTTGCCTCTCTTGTGGCCAACCTGGGTTCGATTCCCGGCATTCCATATGGTCCTCTGAGCACCGTCAGGAGTAATTTCTGAATGTAGAGCCAGGAGTAACCCCTGAGCATTGCCGGTGTGACCCCCCCAAAAAATAATTAAATAAAACTCTACAAAATAAAATCTAGGCACTGGGGGAAACAGCTCCAAGGGCTGGGCGCCACGACTCTGGAAGCTCAGGGCTCCAAAGCAGAGGCTGGCCACTGCATGGCCCGGTCCTGTCGCCTGACTGTCACCGGGAGTGTGCTGGGTCCCCTGAGCTTGTTGAAGGAGGTGGCCTTTGCCCCCAAATAAAATGAAATAAACATATGGGTCTCCCCAAGTCCATGTCCCTCCCCCTGCCCTCTCCCCATCACACTGACCAGCAGCCAGCCTGCGATGCATTAACTTCCAGGTGTCTGTGATCACCTGTAACTTCTCTCAGGACTCTGGGGCTCTGGGTCCCAGCTGACTCACTAGGCTTTTGTCTCTTCACTGTCCAACCTGCACTTAGAACAGTCTGACCAACACTAGGTGCTCAATAAATATTTGCCACGAGATAAATGTCTAAACATAGTCACTGTTAGTTTTCCAGTTTTTTTTTTGCCTCTGCCTAAGTCTAGTCACTGTGGCTCTAACTCTGGGTCCTGATGTCTTGCTTATCTGCTGTCCTCACTGGACGGTCCTGGGCTCCTCGTCCATGTTATGGTTCTGTCAGGCCGTTCGTTCAGCGGAGCGGTGTTTCCAGTCCTGGTGTGGAGCCAAAGGCCAAGCAGGGCCTCTCGGGGCTCCGCCACGCTGCCATGTGGAGAGGCTGGAGCAAGGCCAGGGCCGCCCTCTGACATCAGATCTGTGGCCACTAGATCCTGCTTGGTGGCACAGCTGGTGCGTCAGAACCCAGGGATTAAGTTGCTTTCCAAATCCACCAGCGTGTCTGAGACCGGCTAGGGGGCCCCGGCACAGGAATGAAGGAAACACCATCCGCACAGTTCAGGGGGTCAGGGAGGGGCAGAGCCCCATAGAGGAGGGAATTGGGAACTGGGAGCTGGGGGCTGGAGAATTTGCCCTGCAGCATTTTCCTGGTGGGAAGAGCCCAGTGGGGCAGGGGTCAGGGACCCTGTCTGTGAGGGAGAAAATGCTGGAGGTGTATGTGTGAAAGTGTGTTTGTGCTTGTGTGTGAGGTCGCGTGTGAGTGTATGTGGAGTATGAGCCTGTGTGTGAGATTGCGTGAGTGTATGTGGAGTATGACTCTGGTGTGTGTGTGTGTGTGTGTGTGTGTGTGTGTGTGCAGGTGTGGAAGGGAACAGGAGATCCAATCCCAGCCCTTCTCCCTGTTGGTCGCGAAGCCGCCAGTCTGCTAGACACACGAGTGGAGTGTGAAGGATAAAAATACTCCGAGGACAGAGCCTTTGGGAACTGCTTCACGACTGGTGCCTTCAGGGGCCTTTGCTTCCCTCCCCATTCCCAGTGCTCCCTCCGCACCAGGGCCGTGGAGCAGCTGCATCTGAGTGAGGCCCCACCGCTCTGTGTGGGGTGGGGTCTGTGTCGCCCCTCAGCCATCACCCCCACTATGTGAACACAGCTGCTGTGGCCTGCGGGTGATCGGTGCACAGCATTGCTGCTGCAGTGCCTTGAGGGTGTGAACTGGGGTCCCCGGGGCAGGGGTGGTGATCTTCCGGCAGTGTAGGTTGGGGGTGTGAGCCTGCTGGCAGGCAGGTGCTGTGTGTGTGTGTGTGTGTGTGTGTGTGTGCGTCGCGCCTCACTGTGTGAATGTATTCCATTATACGTGTATGTGGGTATGTGTATGTAGGTGTGTATGTGTGAATGTATCATGTGTATGTGGTGTGTCACATATCCGCTTGTAACGATGTGTATGTCACATATGTGCCTTAGGTGTGTGCCTCCCCGTGGGCTCAGATGTGCATGAGCTCAGGGCCATGCTCTGCGGGAGGCCACTCGGCTTGCAGGACACGCAAATGTGGAGGTATGGACACCCTGGTCCTCAGGGCTGTTCCTCCCCTTTGCTCTTCTCCCACACTTGTATTGTTCGGGGTGGTCACACGGGGAGGTGCTCAGGGCTGACTCCCCAGCTCTGCACCGAGGTCTCGCGGTGTCTGATCACCCTCGTGCACCTGTCCACCCTGCGGGGCTCTGGAAGGAAAAGGCCTGGAGCCCTGGTAGGAAGAGAAGGTTGTCAGATTTGGGAAACACGTCTTGGTCCTCTGTCTCTAGGGCTCCACTTTCCCAAAAGTGGGGACACTCACGGCTCCCCAGGTGGCTGAAGAGCCACTCAACACAGATCTTGGGGGTGGGCACTGGGGCTGCCGGGAAAGCATCATCTGTGCCCAGCCCCAGGACAGGCCAGCAGTGTTCTGGCCTCCAGCCAGGCCCAGCATCAGGCCCAGCCTGCATCAGCCTAGCCGGCAAGCACAGGGGGTGGGGGACCTGCTTCCCACAAGGTGGGGGGGGTCAGGAGACTTGTCCCTCTCTTCCGCACCATAACAGGGACCCCACAGACAACAAAATGCGTAGTAGCACGGTCTCTGACCCACTCAAATGGAAACATTCAAACCGCGGCTCTTCCCCCTCCCCAGCCTTGAACCCCTCCCTGTTCTGGGCCCCCAAACGTCCCTAGCCCTCAACCTAGCTTCCATTCCTAGGTTGGCTTTTCAGAACGCTGCATTTAGGGGACAGAGCAATATTACAGCAGGTAGAGGGTTTACCTTGCACTTTTTTTTTTTTCTTTTTGGGTCACACCTGGCAATGCTCAGGGGTTTCTCCTGGCTCTGCACTCAGGGAATTACTCCCTGGCGGTGCTCGGGAGACCATATGGGATGCCGGAGATCGAACCCAGGCCGGCATGGGCCGGCTGTGTGCAAAAGCAAATGCCCTACCCACTGGGCTATCGTTCCAGCCCCTTACCTTGCACTTTTGATACCCAGCATCCCATATGGTCCCCGAGCCCCACCAGGAGCAAGCCCTAAGCATCACCAGGTATGATCCAAAAGGAAAAAAAAAAGCAAGCATGCCATTTGACTGTGACTTTTGTTTTTGTTTGGTGGCCACACCTGGCAATACTCGAACCTGGGTCTGCACTCAGGAATTCCTCCTGGTGGTGCTGGAGGAACCGTATGGGATGCTGGGGACGAACACAGGTCAGCTGTGTGCAAAGCAAGCGTCTTACCCCCTGTACTATCACTCCAGCCCTACTGTGACTTTTTATTTGTAATCAGATCTGCATCAACTACCCTTTTACTTATTTTTTATTGGGGGAGGGGGCTTGGGTCACACCCAGCGGTGCTCAGGGAACATTCCTGGTGGAGATGGGGGAGGGGGCCTGTCATTCTTGGTATCTGGGATTCAAACGGCTTGACGGCGTGCAAGGCGGAGCCTACCGCTCGGTCACTCGGGGTTTCCCCTCTACCCTATTCCGAAGTCAGCTACAAGGCCAAACAGGGGGCTGGAGCACAGACTTTGCACGCAGGAGGCTGGGAGTGCGCCGTCTCCGAGCATCGCAGGTGCGACCCTTCTCAGTGCCCCCCCAAAGTCAGCAACACCTCATTCCCGGAGTGCTGACACACGGACCGCGGCAGCTCTGGGTGGGGGCGCGGAGGGCGGGGGGTCGGAGGTGCCGATGAAAGCCTGGACTCCGGAACGGAGCTGCCCGCCCCCAGGCTGGCCCGGGACTGGGCGGCTCCCGGGGCGGTTCCCTGGGGTGGGCCCGGCCTCTCCCCCTTGCGGCTCCCCCGCGGCGTCCGAGCTGCTGGCGCCCGCCTCGGACGGATCGAAAAAAATAATCAAGGAGAAAAAACCCGGCGCGTGGTGCGCTCGCGAGCGGCGCGGGGCGGGCGCTGCCGTTTTTAGTGCGCCGGGAGCCCAGAATACAGACTTAATCACCCCCAGGAAACGCGGCCATCATATTTTGGGTTGCATAAGCAAACTAAATTAGAAATCTGGAGCACATTCAAGACCTTTGCATGCGAGCGCTCGGCGGGCGCGGGCGACCTGGGGAGAGACAGATGGGGATTAGGCGAGTTGAGCATCAGGAGAATAATTTCCTCTTTTAATTTGGGTTCCGTCGACAAGTAAAGCAGCATTAGCGGCTCCTTACGTAAGCGGCGCCGGAGCCCAGCCCAGCGGCGGCGAGAAGCGGCCCCGGCCGGCTGTCCCCGGGCCGGGCCTCTGCAGCTGCCGCCCCCACCCCGCTGGGGCCCCGAGCAGAGGTGGGCGCTCCCGTGCGTCCCGCCTCCTCACCCGGGAGTCCTAGGGGAGCTGCCCCAGGCACCGCCTCCTTAGCCCCGAAGCTGAACTCGAACCGGGCTCGCAAGTGCCCGCTCGGGTTTGCAGCCTTAGGATGGATGAATGCAAGGAACCGAGGAAGGTTGGGGACGGGGAAGGGGGTTCATACTCGGTCACACCAGCAGAGACCCAGCACCGGGAAGGTCACCCTCTGCCCGGAGCTGCGCAGAGATGGGAGACTGGGAACGAAGAGGAAAAGATCAAGTGGCAGGACCGCCAAAACACGCTGTGACCTTTAAGGCGAATAAGAACCCAAGGAGAGGCGCAGAGCCGGGGCTGAGCCTCAGGCTCTGCTCCGCTCTGGAGCCTGCACCGCGGGACCTCTGGCAATGCTAGGGGTCGTGCTGGCGACCCCTGAGCACCCGTGGGGGAACAAACCCCTTCCCGGAGACTAAATAGATGTGGTTGCTTGAGAGGGGAATAAAACAACCCACAACCTGCAGATGCTTTTACTGATCTGGGTTTTGGGGCCACACCGGAAGTACTTGGGGGCCACCCCTCACAAGCGGGGCGAAGAGGTGCTGAGATGCAAACTCAGGCCTCGGCATGCAGCCCGCTTTCTCTCTCTCTGGACGGACAAGCTGCATTTGGGCGGGAGGCGATAGTCCAGCGGGTAGGGCGTTTGCCTTGCAAGCAGCCAACCTGGGTTCTAGCCCGGCATCCTATATGGTCCCCGAGCACTGCCAGGGGTAATTCCTGAGTGCAGAGCCAGGAGTAACCATCGAGTAACCAGGAGTAAGCATCGCCGGATGTGACCCAAAAAAAAAAAAAAGCCCAGGTTGGGCAGGAGGCGATAGTCCAGCGGGTAGGGCGTTTGCCTTGCATGAAGCCCACACAGGTTCGATCCCCAGCAACCCATATGGTCCCCCACGCAGTGCCAAGAGTGATTCCTGAGCGCAGAGCCAGGAGTAACCCTGAGCATCGCTGGGTGTAAGGTCTCAGCAGCTTCAAATTTGCCCTGGCCTCTGTAGAGAGCCCTGAGGTTTTTTAAAGTGGTCGTAACAGTTGGGCTGTCCACCTTACACGGTTTGTACCAGCCGCATTCTCTCCAAAAAGGCCCTCTGGAGACTCACAGACATGGGCCAGAGCTGCTACTGACTCTCCCTGTGCCCAGCCACTCACAAGGAGACCAGGAGGGATGGCGGGTTCTAGCCCTGGCCCTGACACCCCAGCAGAGCCTCGCAACAAGCCAGACGACCCCCCCACTCCATGAGGGCCTCCATTTTCCACATCCGGACTTCCCCCTCATCAGAACTCCACCCAGCAGATCAGCCTATCACAGCCCGGCTTCGTGGCCGCTTGGTTCATCAATAAATGCTGTATTTAGAGATGACTACAAGAGTATGCAACCCACACAGCAGAGCCTGGCAAGCTACCTGTGTCGTATTTGATATGCCAAATACCAGTAACTGTTATAGACCTCATTCCCATGACCTGAGGGAATGGTTTGAGGCTCTTTTATGTTCCTGGAGCAAGCAGATGCCCTTGGGCTCTACTAGCATGAGACAGGACGTATGGAGATGTTACTGGGGCCTGCTTGAGCAAATCGATGTTGAACGGGAAGACAGTGATACAGTGGTCACTGGGTGAGACCCGAAAAAGCAAAAATAAATAAATAAATAAAAATAAAAGGCCCAGGTGATAGAACAGTGGCTCTGCACTTGCCTTGCATGAAGCCCACCCGCGGTCGATTCTGGGCATCTCTTACAGGACTGATCCCTCGCGCAGCACCAGGTGTGGCCCACGAACACTAAGTAAAAGGCTCTTGGTCTGTTACACACAGTGGTCGCAGTGAGGACAGCAGCTGCCTCTGGAGGAGGCTCACGTTTTTCCTTCCCTTTAGTTCTGCGCTGAATTTCCCACACTGGTGTCTGCATCCCTTAGGAAATGTCAAACGACCCCCAAAGACACGAAGGCAGGTCCCCACCTTTGGGCTCAGAAAGCAAGTAGGAAGACAGGATGTCGGAACAGGGACGTGGGGGGCAGTGAAGCCCTGGGGTGGGGGGGGAGGGCCGCCCCCATCCAGCAGTGGGGGCTGGGGAGCCTCAGTGTTGACTGGCTCTTCCCCCAGGGGCCGCCCCCACACCGGTTGTCCCCAGGCAAGGTTCCTGGGCTTGCAGGAAAAAACAAGCTGGGAAAAACAAGGTACTGAGCAGTGTGACCCCATCTGTCCACCCACTCAACGAAATCATTGAAGTCCACACTGGCCTAAAAGCTGGTATGGACATTGCAACTCTCTTCCATTGAAAAGGTGTTCCCTGTTCCCTCCCTTGAATCTGGGTGACAAGTGATTCATTTGTAACCGTGGAATCGAATATGGAAGAAGCAGCTGCCAGCCTTCTCGGTGAGATCACAAAGGCCCCACAGTGTCCTCCGGCTCTGTCTGTGTGCAGGAGCAGGGGCCAGCCACCCCCAGCTGCCCCAAGACTGCCTTCCGTGCAGAGGGTGGGTCAGAGCCCCAAGAAGCCCCAGCATCAGAGCCGGGCGATAGCCCAGCCGGTAGGCGTTTGCCTTGCACGCAGTCGGCCCATGCTGGCCCAGGTTCGATCCCCAGCATCCCATATGGTCCCCCCGAGCACCGCCAGGAGTAATTCCTGAGTGCAGAGCCAGGAGTAACCCCCTGAGCATTGCCGGGTGTGACCCCCCCCCCAAAAAAGCCCCCTGGGGCCGGAGCGACCCCCCCCAAAAAAAAGCCCCCTGGGGCCAGGCGATAGCCCAGCGGTAGGGCGTTTGCCTTGCCTGCGGCGGGCCTGTGCCGGCCGGGGTTCGATTCCCGGCATCCCATATGGTCCCCCCGAGCACCGCCAGGAGTAATTCCTGAGTGCAGAGCCAGGAGTAACCCCTGAGCATTGCCGGGTGTGACCCAAAAAAGCAAAAAAAAAAAAAAAAAAGCCCCAGCATCAGCGGCCGCGTGCTCAGGCGCCATGCAGAGCATCAGGCTCTGGCTCATCCCAAGTGACCGCAGCCTTCCTGGGACTGCTGCAGCTTCCAGGCCTCGAGCAGCATTGGGGTGCCAGGGTCCACTTGCAGCGATCCTTGACCACTGAGCTAATGGGGAATGAGAGGGCCTGGGGGTACCTGCTGTCAGTGAGTGCAAGAGCCACAAGGCCACCCTACGGTGCTTGGGAACCTCCAGGGCTGCTCCAGGTGATACTCAGGGGACCATGTGGTGCTGGGGATCAAACCAGACCCCAAGCTTGCAAGCACATCCCCTAATCCCTGGGCTAGCTCCCAGTCCCTGGGTAGTAATGTCCAGGCCTAAAGAGATTGCTCAAGTGGGGAAGTGCATGCCCAGCACACCGGCCATTACCAGGCCAAGTGAACACTGCAGGGGTGGCCTCGGGTCCCACACAGCACCAAGTATGCCCTGTGTAAAGCCTTTTCTTTAAAAAGGGCATGGGGGCCAGAGTGATAGCACAGCAGGGAGGGTGTTTGCCTTGCGCAGCCGACCAGGGTTCGATCCCCGGCATCCCATATGGTCCCCCAAGCACTGCCAGGAGTAATTCCTAAGCGAAGAGCCAGGAGTAATTCCTGAGCATTGCCGATGTGACCCCCAAAATAAAAATTAAATAAAAAGGGCTGGGGCGGGGGAGGGCTTGAAGCTGGAAAGATAGCACAGTGGGTAGAGCATTTGTTTTGCACATGACTGATCCAGGTTTAATCCCGGCATCCCATATAGTGCCCCAAGCACCACTAGGAGTAATTCCTGAGTGCAGAGCAAGGAATAACCCCTGAGCTTTGCGGGTGTGGGGAAAAAATGGGAGGGCTTTTAAAAAATAAGTGGCCCCCCTTGAATGCCTCTGGAGGCTTTCCCAAATAGGAGTGTTCGGGAGAGATCTCAAGGGGTAGTAAAGCTTACAAGTGTGGCCCTGAGTTTACCCCCAACACCAGGTGGACCCCACACTGTGCTTCTGGGCAAGCAAAGCCAGGAGTGATTCTGCCCCCCCCCCCCCATTGCTAAAGTGGCTCCTCTATAATTTCAAAACGAAAGAGCCAATTTTAGCCACTAAGTTGTGGGGTGATTTATTGCAAAGCAAGAATATCTGGAAAGGGGGTTACCTGAGCCATGCTCAGAAGAGCAGAGCGATGAGTAACCACGGTCTCTGCCCCCAACAAGCCAATCATTGCACGGCGAAGCTGAACACATCAGCAGATAATTACAAAATAATGTGGTCAGCATGAGGACGGAGTCATGCCCAGGTAATATGGGAGCCCAGTAGAGTCTGTAATCTAAGCTGGGTGGGGTTGGTTGGGGAAGTTTCCTGGAGGAGGAACTTGCGCAGGCTTTGAAAGGTGAGTAAGGCTGGCAGGGAAGGGCTGAGGTGAGGGAGGAAAGGCATTCCCGGGAGCAGGGTGATGGAGGAGATGCCGGCTGGGCCGAGAGAACGGGCAGGGGGATCATGGGAACCCTGGAGGACAGGCTGGGGCAAGAGGAAGGAGGGCGGAGCCCAGGGCCAGAAAGGGGGAGGAAGGCTCAGAGGAGGGAAGAAAGGGAAGGCGGAGCTCAGGGAAGGGATCCCCGGAGAGGGCCAGGAGGACTGAATGGGGAGGACCCTGCGGAGAGGGGTCATTAGCTTCAGGGACTGTTGGGTGTCGGGGGTGTCCCAGGCGGCTCCCGGCCTTCTGTCATGGGTTTCTGTCTGGCAGTGGGATCAGAGAGGACGTGGGGGACGTGGCAGGACAGGGGGACAGTTTGTTTTCTGGCAGGTCCACAGGGAGTTGTTCACGCTGCTCATTCGAGGTTGCTTCTGAAACCTGGGTCGCTGCCCAGAGAGGGTCCTGCCAGTGTGTTGGCGGATGTACAACAGACACTCAGTGTCGCTGTGTCCGTTAGGCTAGATGAGGTGGGGGAGAGCCCAGGGAGGGTTCACGGAGTCCAGCTCGGCCGCTGAAACTCACCAGGGAAGCAGAGATGGGGCGAGTGAGGTACCCGGGTCTGTCCCAGCTCCAACAAGGGAAGGGCAAGGAGGAAAAGAGATGTCCAGCGGGCCGGTTGCTTCAGATCCAAGAGACGGCTAGTTAACCCCTGTGCTGGGCCTGCTCCTACGACCCAAGAGCATCATTCAACACCATCCTTGGGTCCATCCATTCATGCACTCAGCAAATATTTGCCAGGTACCTTTGTGCTGGGTATATACTGGGGTCAAAGCAAACACTGTCTCTAACCTCTTTGAGTTGAAGGTCAAGTGGAAGTTACTCTCTTCTCTTGGAGGAAGAGGACAACCCCACGCAGTACTCAGAGCTGACTCCTACATTCATGCCCAGGGCTCAGTCCTGGCGGGGCTCAGGGCACCATTCACAGTGCCGGGGGGGTCAAACTGGGGTGAGCTCATGCACGCAGAGAGTCTTACCCTCTGTCCTGTCTCTCCTGTCTTTATCGTCTTCAATCTGAGAAAGCTGAAAGAGAGGAAGTGACTTGCCCAAGGTCTCGCAGCTGGTGAGGGACGTGCCACTGACTCCGGGGCCAGGATGTTTGTGGGTGCCCTGATAGCAGGACCCAGGCTAGGGAATCTGAGGAATCACTCTGGAGTGTGTGGGCTGGTGCTTGGGGGACCATATGGGATGCCAGGGATCAAACCTGAGTCGGCTGTGTGCAAGGCAAACACCCTACCCGCTGTGCTATTGCTCCGCCCCCAAACAGTTTCAACAGTGACAGTGACCCCAAGTGCCTAGGCTAATGCGAGGTTGCTGGGTTCTTGCCGTCCCTTCTCCCATTACTAGCCCATTTTACATGTGGGAATTGAGGCTCTGGGACATTCAGGAAATCTGACCCAGCTGAAGAAACGGACCCTCAGGGGTAGGCCTGTCTGGTGGTAGGGACCCAGAGAGCCCGGCTCTAAAACACATGAGAGCAGTAGCCTGGGGAATGGCCAGGCCCAGCCCTCCACCCGCTAGCCACGCTCTTGCTCTCCGCTCCAAGCTGCTTATCCCAGCTGCAGGACCTGAGTCTTTGCCCCCAGCTCTTAGAGTGGAAGAGCCCTCCTGGCCATGTCACCCCTCTCCTTGCGGGTGAGGAATGGAGGAGAGGGGGAAAGTGTAAGTTACCTAAGAGCACGAAATTGGGGTCAAATTCCAGGTTTCCTGAATTTCAGTGTTTTTGTTTTGCTTTTCTTTTTGGGGTGACACCCAGCGATGCTCAGGGGTTACTCCTGACTCTGCACTCAGGAATTACTCCTGGCAGTTCTGGGGGATATGCTGGGGGATGCTGGGGATCAAACCCGGTGGGCTGATTACAAAGCAAATGCTTTGACCGCTGTACCAATGTCCTGGCCCCCTAAATTTCAGGGTAGAGTCCCCCCTTGCCCCCCCGACTTTCTCTAAGAGCAGCAGAGCCTACCAGCATGGTCACATGTACACACACATGCTCATGCTCATATGCACATACATGCACACAGTCCTTTCCCCGTCTCTTACCTCTGACTGAGGCCCCCCCTCGGTCCACCTGCCCACTCTCTAATGGCTGGTGTGGAGCCGGGATTCTCAAGGCATATGGCCCCTGTGAGCCCTCAAGATGACTCAGGGGGCCATAGGTCAGAGGCATGTCAATGGGGGGGGCAGGCCATGGCACGGGCTGGGGGCAAATTGGTAGGAACAAGGCCGGAAGGGGCTGGGGCCCAAAGAGGCAGAGAAGCACTGGCATGAAGGCTCCAAGCAGAGGACATCAGTGATTGTCTAAGGCCAGGAAGGGCTAATAGACTGACAGGGATGGGCCTGGCACATGTTTGCCCGGTGCCATCCAGCCTCTGAGCATGAGCCGTCACATGCTCAGATGCTCTCCCGGAGGAACCTGAAGGCTCGGTTTTAGGACACCCCGTTGAAACCCAGCAATAGGCTGACACAGTTTTTCCAGTCTCAGCAAACAGTTTCCTTGGTCCCAAAGACACAGGTGTGGAAGCTCCTCTCAGCTTCCCTCCCAGGGTTGCAGACTTTCTGCCCAGCTGACCCCCCATCTGCACAGTTGGTGGGGACTGTCCATGAGCTCCAAGGCCCCTGCAGACCCCAGGAACTGAATTCAGACCTGCCGGCTTTAAGCCCCTGTGAGGCTCAGGGTAAGTGGCATGTGAGGACCACTGGGACTCCACCACCTGGGAACTCCCACCACCCCCATGCCCAAACCATTCCCAAAACCCTAAACCAAGACCCAGGCACAGGCATTTTAAAAGAGTGCCTCAGTGAATCCTCCTGGTCAGGCAAGCACCAGCTCCTCCAGCCACTGGTTAGAGATGCAAATTCTTACACCCCACCAAGCCCACTACTGAATCAGCACCTGGGGGTGGGGAGGGAAGGGGAGGGACCCATCTGGTTTCGGAGCCCTCCCTCGGGGATCCCCATAAGCTTCCAGGCTTGCCTTTCAAGCTGAGGGGGTGAGGCCCATCTGGGGCCTGTCTGGTGACTGGCTGCCTTGGAAAACAATCAGATTAACAAGCAACCCTGGCTTCAAGATGCCCTTTGGGCAGGGGAGATAGTTCAAAAGGGCTCAAACCTCACGGTGGGAGTGCTTGGGGTCCACCCCGCCCCTGGAGCTCCACTGAATACAGTCCAAACACCAAAAATAAATTTTTAACTTAAACTTAATCATAAAGGGGATCAGAGATCGTACAGCAGGTACTTACCTTGCACACAGCTGACCAGGGTCAAGGCTGAAGAGATAGTACGGTATGTAGGGTGCTTGCCTTGTATGCAGCCAACCTGGGTCTGATTCCCAGCACCCTATGTGGTCCCCTAAGCCTGCCAGGAGTGATCTCTGAGCACAGAGCCAGGAGCAGGCCCAGAGTATTGGGTTGTGGCCCAAAAAACCAACAACAAAAAAACTAGTTGACCAGGGTTTGATCCCTAGAACCCCTATATAGGGAAGGTGGGTTTTAGCCCTGGCCCGCCAGAGGAACCCCCACACCATGAGGGCAGTCATTTTCAACATCCAGACTCCATAGCTCGTCAGAGCTCCACCCAAGAGAAAAGCCGATCTCTCCCCAGTTCATCAGTAAATGCACGAGATGAGAGCCTACTACTGAAAGTATACCACCCGCACGGCAGAGCCTGGCAAATTACTTATATTGTATTTGATATGCCAAAAACCAGTAACAATTATAGACCTCATTTCCATGACCTGAAGGAATGGTTTGAGTCTCTTCACGTTCCTGGAGTGAGCAGATGCTCTTTGTCTCCACTAGCACGCGACAGGACGTATGGAGATGTGGAGATGTTACTGGTGCCCGCTCGAGCAAATCGATGAACAACGGGAAGACAAGTGATACAAGTGAAGTGATACCCCCTATATAGTCCCCTGAGACCTACAAGGAGTGATCCTTGAGCACAGAGCCAGGAGTAAGTCCTGATCACCACTGGGTGTTGCCCCAAACCCAAAATAACAACAACAACAACAACAATAATAACGATGTGTTTGGGGTGTATGTAGGGGAGCTGTACCGGGGTTCATTCATTGCTGAGGGGCAGGGAGAAAGCAGAACTCATGCCCTGTTGGTTGGTTTGGGGGCCACATCAGGTGGTACTCAGAGCTTACTCCTGCCTCTGTGCTCAGGGATCACTCCTGGTGGGCTCTGGGACCGTATTAGAGATGGAACCTGGGTGGGATCGGCTGTGTGCAAGGCAAGTGCTACCCCTCCATACTGTCTTTGGGTCCCATATCCCAACCCAGGATTTGGATCCACAGAGCGATTCGCCCCAGCCCACCCTTGGCCAGCACACAGTAAGGGCTCACCAGCCCTTTTGCTATTTCCCTTTCCCCGTGGGTTCCCAGAGCATTGGTTTACCTAGTCCCACAGCTATTGTGGTTTATTTAGAAGTTAATCAAATTATGCCCTGCATTGGGGGTGGACTGTTGGCCAGGGATTATGAAATCTTGGGGCCCATCCAGTGGGAGCTGGTTGTCTCTGAAACATGTGCAGTGCCGAGGGGCAGACGGACCAGGACCTGAGGGGCGCAGGAGGCAAACCACCTGGTGCCTCTTTCCGCAGAGTGGCGGATCTGATTGCTTGTGCTCTACGACACTAGGCATTTACCAGGAGGTTTTTAAAAGCAGAAAAAAAAATACAGGCACATTAGCTGTAGAAAGCGATTATGAAATGTGTTTGCATTTTACAAGTGTGGAAAATGTTTATCTCAGAAGCAAGGAAGCAGAAGTTTCCTAGGGACCCTGATTAGAAGGTAGTAACAGACGGTGCTTGAGGGTTTCGGATTATCTTTGGCCTTTGGGGGTTTTAGCACAGGGCTTATGTTTATTTGTTTTGGGGGGCATCCTGGGTGCTCTTGGCAGCTGAGCTGGGTGCTGAGAGCTGCTCCTGGTGGTGTGCTGGGGGAACCAGGCGGAGAGGGACCAGATTCAGGTCTCCTTCAGGCACAGCATGGCGACAACTCCTTTTTTTTTGCACCCTGGCCCACCAGGATCACCCTGGGTGCCGGGCAAACCAGGCGCACAAGCGGCAGAAGCAACGCCTCCCCGCTGGGCTATCGCCCGGCCCCTGTGCAATGATTTTTAAACAAATTTACAAAGAGATGGGCTGGGAAAAGACTCAAAGCACTGGAGAACTTGCTTTGCAAGCTGGCAGACCCAGCCTGCTCCCTGCACTGCATGCCAGCCCCAGAGCCCCTGTGGGAACCCCTGAGCACTGTACTGGGAGTAGCTGACTCGCCACCGTCAGGTTGTGTCGTGATACCCCTATCACTTGTTGTGAGATGATAGGGGTATCGCCACAACCCGAAGGTGGGTTCGAGTGTGGGTTCTTCCTCTCCTTCCCCAAGAAAACAAAAACAAAGGGCCAGCAAGATGGCACAGCAGGTAGGGCATCTGCCCTGCACACGCCTTCCCTGCACCTCTGAGGGTGCCCCGGCCCACCAGGAGTGATCCCTGAGTAGAGTCAGAAGTAAGCCCTGGGTTGTGGCCCCCAAACAAACAAAAATTAAATTAAAATGGATAAAATTAAAATGGATAAAAAGGAAAGATTAAATTAAAATGGATAAAATTAAAATGGATAAAAGGAAAGACGTCTCACCGGTCACCGTAGACACAGAGTGCCCAGGACAGGCTGTGGCCAGCGGGGATTGTACTTTGGGGGCTCAGACTCGTTCTGGTTGAAGAGTCTGAGGAGTTTGTGCAGACGGCGCTAATCTCCGCCTGTTCTGGCTCCAGCCGGTCAGTCGGGCAGAGCAGGCGGAAGCCTCCCCTGTCCACTGCGCCCCTAGGCCTGTACCCTGTGGGAGCCTCAGAGAGGCTGTGGGCGCGGTGCCTCAGCCACTCCGCTGGCCCACTGCCCAGTGCTCATCTCCACCTCGGCCCCCTGGGAGGACAGCAGGGTGGGCGCATGGCCTCCAATTGACCATTCAGAGGGAATTTTTTCAAAGCCCCCAGAACGTGTAGCAGAGTTATTCAGGGGGGACAACTGTGTGACTGTCCCACAGACCCCTCCTCTCTTTTCTTGCCTGGGGTTGGGGGCTACAGGCAGGGTGCTAGTTCCTGCGGGTCACTGGCGAAACCCCAGAGCTGGAATCCAGCAGGCTCCTGCCCCCAATTATAAGAAGGTTTAGGGCTGCCAGGTGAGAGGCTGGTGAGCTCCCTGACCACGAGTGCTCTCCTGCCCCTGGTCGGCGTGTACCCAACGCCTGTCCTGGCAGCCAGGGCAGAGGCCGCGCAGCACAGATAACAGGCTGGGTAGGGCCTGGTTACGCGTGTGCCCCTGCCTTCAGGGAAGCAGGGCCCTGTCCCTTCTGCTCCCCAGGGCTGGCAGGGCCAGGGGGCGGGAAGGCTTGGTGCCTGGGGCCCTTCCCTTGCTCACTGGCTCCGTGCTGCAGCCTGGATCTGAGTCTGGGGACCCCAGACAATCTCACCTGCCTGCAGAGGTGGGCTGGGGATCTTTAAGGACATGTCCAGGCATGTCCAGGTCGGGACAGGGCAGGGCCAGTGACCTGTGACCCACCTCCAGACTCACAGGCTGTAGATGGCGTCTGTCTGGAGCCACCCACAGGACTGGAGTGGGGAGTGTGGCCAGGCACTGTGGGGGAGATGGGGGTTCCCCCATGACTCCAAGGGCTGCAAAGTGTGACGCTAGAGCCAGGGATCACCGGGACTTAGGGAAGGTTTCTCTCTCTCTCTCTCTCTCTCTCTCTCTCTCTCTCTCTCTCTCTCCTCTTTCCCTCCCCTCTCTCCCTCTCTCTCCCTCTCTCTCCCTCTCTCTCTCCTCTCCCTCTCTCTCTTCCCTCTCTCTCTCTCTCTCTCTCTCTCTCTCTCTCTCTCTCTCTCTCTCTCTCTCTCTCTCTCTCTCTCTCTCCCATCCTTTTTAGCTTGTTTGGAGTCTTAAAAAAATTTCTTCCCTAGTATGTCACAGACTTCAGGAAATACTTGTTCAATGAAAGAATAACAGGCAAAGCCCAGTCATGGCTGGGGCCGGAACACGGCCGGCGGGACTGAGAAAGCCATAGCACTCACACTCCCTAACAGTTCTCTGTCTCTTCCCAGGGCCAAATGCGAGGTTCCTCCCATGGGGGCCTAAGAAAGACTCTGTGCTGAAGGAACCAGCCTGAGGTCAGCAGGAGCAGTGGAGGGTGGACCAGGAAGATCAGCTCAGAACAGGCAGCCAGCAAAGGTCGTGCAGTTTCTCTTCCTCAGGTCTTCCAAGAAGGGTGATCTCTGTGTGCCTGCCAGGGGGAAGGAGAGACTTAGTGTTAGAGCCAGAGAGGAGGGACTGGGAGTGGGGGCTTTTCCTGAAGAGGGAAGGAGGCCACGCCATAGGCCAACAGAGCTGGAAGCCGGGGGAGGGGGCAGGTGGGTGGCCTGTGACCATCAGCACCTGCTCTGGCAAGGCCATGGGCCTCCAACCGCTGGCTTTGAACGCAGACTTGACGTGGGCAAGAAAGGTGGGGGAACCTCATCCCCATTTTTTTTTCGCTTTTTAGGTCATACCTGGCAATGCTCAAGGGTTCTTTCTGGCTCTGCACTCAGGAATTACTCCTGGCGGTGCTCAGGGGACGATATGGGATGCGGGAGATCGAACCCGGGTCAACTGTGTGCAAGGCAAATGCCCTACCCGCTGGACTATCGCTCCGCCCCATCCCCTTTTCTAATGGAGTTTCAAAGGCCTCCCCTTAGATATGGGCATGAAAAACAAGACCAGAGCGGTAGTACAGCATGTAGAGCGCTTGCCTTGCACGGTCAGACCTGGGCTCCATCCCGGGCATTCCGCACGGTCCTCCGAACATTGCCAGGAGTGACTACTGAGCACGGAGTCAGGAGTAAGCCCTGAGCACTGCCAGGTATGGCCCCTGAAAACTAAAAACTAAATAAAAACAACCCAAATCAATTTCCTCTGTTCACTTCTCACCCACCACCAGGGTTACCACAATGATGCAAGATCAACATTCTGGACTTATCCAGGTGCTCAATAAGCTCTTTCTCCTCTAAACCCCAGGACGGACTTCACGTCTGAATCACCCCAGATCAGATGTGGCTGGCCTTTTGCATAAGACCTTGGCGAGGTGATACTGAGTTAACAGGACCTCAAATACAGCATAAAGATGCTCATAGCTGCCAGATGGGAGTTCTCCCTCTCTCTCTCTCTCTCTCTCTCTCTCACACACACACACACACCATGCACACACACACACCATACACACACACCCCACACCACACACAAACACACACACACACACACACACACACACAGCCTTGCGGGCCATGTTGTGAGCTGCTGGTTGCCGGGATGCACTGTGAAGTTTGTCTGCCTTCCCCACCCCATGCCAACCCGCCCAGCAGGCCCCACTGCCTTGGCAACGCATTGCAAAGTCCACACAAAGGGAAACTGCGCTGGGGAGGCTGGTCCTGTTCACCGCCTGGGGAAGGGTTTCCATGGCAACGCTGACATCACCCGCTCAGCTGGCTGCAGAACGGAGGCGCCTGGTGTTCATGCAGCAGCCCCCTCCCAGTAGCCCCCCATCCTACTATGGGCTCAGTTTGGATGGGCCTCCCAGCCCTCCCAGGGTCCTACAGGGCTGGAGGCCTTCAAAGCCCAGTCCCGTCCAGTTTTAGCAGGTAACTGAGCGAGCCAGAGCCCGAGGCTGGATTCTGCCTCCACGGGACGACTAGCGAGGCTGTGGCCGTGGCTAGGGCTGGCACTCCTGAGAACCAAATGCGGAGCAGCCCCCCTTATCCAGAGGCATCCCCAAAACAGCTAAACCCACCCTCTTAAGGTCATGGTGCAGTGAAGGAGATGGTAGGGAGCGCCTGGGTGGGGTACACCAGTTTTGGCTCATTTCTGGGGAATACCTGACTTTCAGGGCCCTGGACATGGGTCTGGGAGAGGGGCCTGCACAAGGAAGAAGGGGTGTCCTCAACGCACCCCAGCGACGGGCTTCTCTCTGGTGAGGAGAGGCCTGGGGAGACGTTTACAAGAACTGGCCAGGGGCCCTGCTCACAGGCCCAGAAGGCAGATGGAACCCCCCCACTGGCATATGCCCTGGGGGGGGGGGTCCCCCTGCACCCAGGGTGGGCGCGGCACAGGGTGGGGCCGCCTCTGTTCTTCCCTCAGCTCTCTGCCACCCCGCAGAAGTACCAGAAACCAGCATCAGAAGCACAAGGCTGTGAGGGTGTGAGCCCGAGCTCGTGGCTCCCACATCCCATGCGTGGGGCTGAGGAAACCACTTCCTCTCTGTCACGTGTCCCTAGGCTCGTTTCTCTCCCACATGAGCTGGTGGGGGCGCTTCCAGGCTCCCCCACTTCCAGCACCCCTGGCTGGGGCTCCTTGCCTTAGCCCCCCGCTTGCTGTGCCCCCACCCCAGTTGTTCCTCCTTACCCGAGCAGCAGGGACTTGTGTGCAGGGGTTTGGGGGAGGTTCAGCTGCTGCCTGTTCTGCTACTGGCCCCCGAGCCCCTAGACTTGGCTCAGCCTGTCTGCCCACAGGCTTCAGGGGCCCCAGGTGACAACCTTTGAGAACTATGCACCCCCACCTCTGTGTCCTCCTTTTTTTTTTTTTCTGCTTTTTGGGTCACACCTGGCGACGCTCAGGGATTACTCCTGGCTCTGCACTCAGGAATTACTCCTGGCAGTGCTCGGGGATGCCGGGGATTGAACCCGGGCCGGCACAGGCTGGCCGTGTGCAAGGCAAACGCCCTACCCGCTGGGCTATCGCTCCGGCCCCTGTGTCCCCCTTCTGTAGGAGAGTTTCTGCTGCTGTGAGTGGGTGCCACCACCTGGCAGCCACGGCGGGTGACAGGAAGAGGGGGAGGCTTCAGGGTCCCGTGGGGGGTGCAGTTGACCCCACAGATGGGGAGGCAGGTGCTCACTCACATACGGTCAGCCGCGCCCTGGGGACCTTTGCCCCCTGTAGCCTTGAGCTGGCCATGCTGAGCCCATGTGTGGCCGCTTGCTGTGGGCTGTGACCTGCCACTGTTTGGCCACAAACCGGTTCTGTCAGGACGGCCCCAGTCAGTGTTGTCCTGTGGTGTTAGAGTCACCCTGGGGTGCCTCGGGGAGCAGGACCAGCCTGTTGGAGAGGGAAACCCAAGAACCAGCAGTGGAAGTTGGAGTCCACTGTCGACTCACAGCAGAAGGGAGCTGCCTGTGCCCCTCAAAGGCCAGTGGCTGGACTTGGGCCTTGGGGACATAGCCACACCTCGCCTAGTCCCACACTCCCTCAGGGAGGGAGGAATTAGGTCAAAGGTTGGCAGTACCTTTTCCAAACGCCCAGGGAACGCTACCAAGGCTCCGGGAGCCCATGCGGCCCAGGCCTGGCTCTCCCCGCCAGAGCCCACTCAGAGCAGGCTCCACTCTGGCCTGAGCAAGCTGCCAGAACTGCCCGCAGGACAGTGGTCAACTCAGGCCAGGCCCCACACTCCACAGTGTCCGGGGCCTCCACTCCCGCACCAGGGACTGTGTGACAGGGCAGCTCCTGAAGCCCTTTCGCACACAAGGTCCACCCTGGGCCGCGAGACTCAGAAACTGTCCCCTGGACCTGAGTCCTCCCAGGCTGCGGTGGGCACCTCCCCCCTGCCTATGTACACGTACACACACGTACTCACGTACTCACGTACATACGTATACACACACACACACACACACACACACACGCACACACACCCTAATGGAGAGATGAAGGCAGGCACCTGGCCCCCACAGACCGGCCTGAGCAGCCCTGAGGGAGATGGAATTAAGTTTCTCAAGTGCTTACCAGTGGTAATGCCACAAACAGCTCATTCTGGGGCTTTAGCTGGACCCAGTCAAGCCCCCTGCTCTGGTCAGGAAGTGAGAGCTCTGGTCTCAGGGCTGTCCTTACGCAGGTGTCAGGGAAGGGTGGCTCCAGCCCCTCCCCTGGCCGCTCAAATTGAGGGGTCGGAAGGCCAAGCGGGCACATGACACTGTTAGAAGAAGCAGGTGCAAGGAGAGCAGGGCCTGTCCCACCGGCCGGCTAGGCCTCAGGATGTGGCTCTAGGGGACCTCACCGTGTTGGCCTGGGTGAATTCCCCCTGTGAAATGGGTCCAGTGACTTCCCAGGGAGGCGGCTCTCAGGCACAGGCCTGTGGTCCCCCAATGTCTGGTCAGGAGGACAGAGAAGGGCACAGGTGGCCCCAGGGCTCCTGGGAGCTGCCCACTTATTTCCTATCTTTTTTCCACCAAGAAAACGAAAGCCGAGTTACCATTTAACCAGCCCGTGGGAATTGGGGCCAAACTCTCCAAATGGCGAACCAGCAGGACCTGTTTGCGGGCTGCTCTGTCCCAGGCCGTGGCTGCTCTCCCACACCCTCCGCCTCCCGCCATACCTGCCCATCAAGGTGACCTTGGCCCGCTGGAACCTTCCTAGGGGCCAAGGGGGTGGACATGGGGGAGGGGCAGTCAGCCTCAGTGAGCTGGGCTAGAGAGCAAATCACAGGCATAGGAGAGGCAGGTGGGGGTTTGGGGGGGCTCCCTGTGATGGGAGGTGAGGACCCCCAAGTCTAAGGGCTGGTGGGCATGAAGCCCAGGACGGGGTCCCCGTTCTCTCTCCAACCCAGAGCAGGTTGGCCATGGGAAGTCTCCTTACTGGGGTTCCTCTTGAACACAGGATTTTCTTGATTCTTTTTTTATTTTGCAGGGGGCTACTCTGGCCTCCGTGCTCAGGGTCACTCCCACCAGGCCTATTTTTATTATGCCACCGCGAGATATACAGTTACTAAAGTGTTCATGTTTGAGTTTCGGTCATACAGCGTTCCAGCACCCATCCCTCCACCAGTGCACGTTTCCCTCCACCAGTGTCCCATGATTTCCTCCCCTCCCCCAGCCTGCCTCTATGGCAGGCAATTTTCACTTCTCTCTCTCTGAGGCAGTATTTTATTTTATTTTTTAAAAAATATTTTATTATACCACTATATATTATTTTGTGTGTGTGTGTGTGTGTGTGTGTGTGTGTGTGAGAGAGAGAGAGAGAGAGATACAATTACAAGATGTTCATAAGATGTTCATGTTTGAGTTTCGGCCATATAGTGTTCCAGCACCCATCCCTCCACCCGTGTCCATTTCCCACCACCAATGTTCCCACTTCCCTCCCCCCATCCCTAGCCTGCCTCCATGGCAGGTTCTTTATCTCTCTCCTCTCTCTCTCTCTCTCTCTCTCTCTCTCTCTCTCTCTCTCTCTCTCTCCTCTCTCTCGCTCTCTCTCCTCACTTCCCTTTCTTACACATTGTGGATTGTAATACATTTAAAGGTTATCATGTGTATCTTTTGCCTATATTCAAAGCTCAGTTCTCGGATAGTATCATTTTTTTTTTTTTTTTTTTTTCTTTTATCCTGGCGGGGGGGCGGAGGGCCGGGGACGACCCGCCGCGCCAGGCGGCCGTAGGCAACGCCCACCGGGGCCCGCCCTCATTTTCAACGGTTATCAGCACACTGTTACCTACTCTGGCTTACCTAGCCTATGACTCCCACACGTTTGTGATATATCAGATTTTGAGATAAAGCCCGCACGTCATGGGGATCGGGCTGTGTCCAGCTGTGGAGTCTGGACCAGAGGATGACTGTGGTTGTGTTGTGTGAGGTTTTCTGACTTCTGGGAGCCTGGCAGGGAACAGGCCAAGGAGCAAAAACCCGTCTCCACCCCAAGACGCCCCATCAGTCTAGCACAGGACGGGCAGGCAGAGTCTCCGCCCTACACCTTCCCACCAGGACTTTGCTAACCACTTGGTGCTGGGGACAGGCTGGGAACTAAATCACCCAGGAACACCCTCCCCACCACATACAAATCTGGGACCCCAGTTTTGCTATATGTTATTTTCACTTTTCATGTCTGGATCATACCTGGCAGTGTTTGCTCCTGGTTCTGAGGTCAGGGCTCACTCCCGGCAGGGTCTGAGCAGCATATTTTGGTGCTGAGGATTTGACATAGGGTTGGCCACTTGTAATGACCTCCTGTACGAGTTCTCTGGTCTCTGATTTGCTATTTTTAAAAAAATTGGGGCCGGAGCAATAGTCCAGCGGGTAGGGCGTTTTTGCCTTGCCGGCCGCCCCATGCCGGCCTGGGTTCGATCCCCAGCATACCATATGGTTCCCCGAGCACCGCCAGGAGTAATTCCTGAGTGTAGAGCCAGGAGAAACCCCTGAGCATAGCTGGGTGTGACCCAAAAAAAGCAAAAAAAAAAAAAATTGTTGGGGCCAGAGCGATAGCCCAGCGGGTAGGGCATTTGCCTTAAACACGGCCGGCCTGTGCCAGCCCGGGTTCGATCCCTGGCATCCCATATGGTCCCCGAGCACCGCCAGGAGTAATTCCTGAGTGAAGAGCCAGGAGTAATCCCTGAGCATTGCTGGGTGTGACCCAAAAAAAAAGCAAAAAAAAAATTTGTTTTTAGGCCCAGAGAGATAGTAGGTACAGTGGGTAGGATGTTTGCCTTACATGCAATTGACCTGGGTTCAATCCCCAACACCCCACTTGGTCCCCTGAGCACTTCCAGGCAAAATCCCTGATTGCAGAGCCAGAAGTAAGCCCTGAGCACCGCCAGGTGTGACCCCCCAATTTTTTAAAAATCACTTGAATCACTTGAATCCAGTTATTCATCAATTGCTCGAGCGGGCACCAGTAACATTTCCATTGGACCCTATCACGTGCCAATGTAGCCCAATGGCATCTGGTTGATTTAGGAATATGAAGAGCCTCAAACCGTTCCTTCAGGGTCTTGAAAAGGAAAATTTTGTACCAGAAATTTTTTTAAAAATTGTTTTTAATTGTTGGACCACACCAACACAATTGTTGGGTACTCAGGGACCCAACAGTGCTGGTGCTGGAAAGTGGGGCTCTCACATACTGGACTGGACCCTTGAGGCATCTCCTAGCCCGCATTTTTTGCTATATTTTTAGTTTAGTTTTTTTTTTCAGTGTTGACAATGAGAACTGAGTCACCCTCACTAGCCCAATTTCCTTCCTGTCTCCAGAGACCACTAGCTTGAACCTGGTGCCTGCTTCATGTTTTGACTTATTTACGGGGTCAGAAGCCACCTACGACATGGTCTCAAGGGTAAAGAAAACAAGTGAGAGGGTGGGAGCGAGCGCCAGTGCTCCAGCTCCTGTCTCAGCACATGCAAGACCCTGAGTCCAATCCCTAGAGCCATGTGCCTCCCCATCCCACCCCCTGCTGGCCCCTGTGCCCCCAGGGTGTGGCCCTGCGTGCTGCTAGGTGTGGCCCCTATTAAAAAAATAACAACACCCTGCCCGCGAGATATGCATTGCAGAGGAATGGGGGAAAAGGGGTGGCTTCCTCCTCAGTGCTCTGGGGGGCCCCTGAGGCCAGTCCCAGTGGGGAGCTGGGAAGTGAGGCCACTCCCACCCTATCTCAGGGTTCTACACCCAGTCTCTGCACAGGTTAAGTCCGGCACTGGTTTCTTACACCAGGTTTCTGGAATGGTGTCTGTCAACCACAGGGTCCCTGCAGGATATGACTGGCAGGACAGCCTCCCACTTGGGGATTCAGGCCTCTTGGAAACATCTGACCCTCCACCTCCCAAGGAGGAGACTGACCCAAGAGGGCCGGGTCTGGCCCCAGGTCACACAGCAGCCCAGTGGCACTGTCCATGGCGTCCCTTGATCGGCGCAGACGGAAGCAAAAGTTCTCTCTGCCCCTGCAGCAGGGAAGACCGGGTCATCTGGACTGGGGGGTGGGAGTGTCTGAGGGGGTGACCTGCAGTGTTGGGCACCGCTGAGCCGGTGGTTAAGTCCCTGCCTTGAGCTGCTCAGCACACTCGCACTGTGCTCAATGCAGCCCATCTGGCTGACTGTAAGCTTAAGGGGGCACGGAGTTGAGAGATTTAGTATTGAAAGATGTCAGGGCTGGGGAGATAGAACAGCAGACAGAGCTCCCTTCAACCACCGCTGATCGGGTTTGATCCCTGGCACCCCATATGGTCCTCCAAACCCTCTAGGAGTGATTCCTGGGTGCAGGGACAAGAGCAAGTCCTAACCATTGGCAGGTATGGCTCCAAATACAAAAAGGAGACAGGGCCTGGCGAGCGATAGCCCAGCCGGTAGGGCGTTTGCCTTGCAGCGCGCCAGCCTGTGCTGGCCTGGGTTCGATCCCCGGCATCCCATATGGTCCCCGAGCACCGCCAGGAGTAATTCCTGAGTGCAGAGCCAGGAGAAACCCCTGAGCATCGCCAGGTGTGACCCAAAAAAAAAAAAAAAAAAAAAGAGAGACAGAAAAAGAGAAGAGATTCTTATATTGATTCCGCCTAAATGATTGGATTCTGCTATCTCACAGGCGGACTCTAGACATTTGATTAAAGTAAAATATATGCCTAACACATATCTTTTTTTTTTTTTTGACCACACCTAGCCGTGCTCAGGGCTTACTCCTAGCTCTGCACTTAGGACTTAATCATGGCGGTGCTAGGGGACCATATGGGATGCTAGATAGAACCTGCGTCAGCCACATGCAAGGCAAACAAACACCCGACCTGCTGTACTATCGCTCCAGCCCTTAATCTGTTGTCTTTAATTTTTTTTTTAATGCAGGGCTTCTAGAAACTGTCTGGGAAGCATGTGCTGGCGTTTGCGTTCTGAAGAGAACATCTCTGCCCTGTGGCCAAAGGTGAAGGATCTGGACCCAGTGGGCAGGGCCATGCTAGAGGGGAGGAGCTCCCTGAGCCAACAGGCCAAGGCCTGGCCCCAGACCTGTTTTCAGGGACCCTCACAGCCTCTCAAGGGTCCTTGGGGCTCCAGGCTTGCCCTGGTCCCTGACCTTGAAAGCCAAGGGTGAGTAAAAAGGAGGTCTCCCCTGGGTTTTTTGTTTGCTTGGGTGCCTATGCAATATTCACCCCTAGCTCTGCACTGTGGGATCACTCCTGGCGGTACTCAAGGGACCATATGGGATGCTGAAAATTGAACTGGGTCAGTTATATGCAAAGCAAGTGCCTTCCCCACTGCACTATCTGGTCCACCCTCCAGGAGGCCTCCCTGGGCATTTCCGTTATGCATCCCCTGGCCTGGGACTCATTCCTGTATGTGCTCTCGAGAGACAGAGAGAGACAGAGACAGAGAGAGAGACAGAGACACGTAACTGGGGACATTGCCCCTCACCCCACCTTACCCTCCACCCGGGAGCTGAGTTCTGGAACTGGGCTTTTCGCCCTCCTGAACCCTCTCCCTCCCTCTGCAACCTCCCTTGACCTTGGGAAAAGGGTCCTTAGAGTGCAGTGGGGGCTGTGGTGGTGCCCTCGGCAAGGAGTGGACACACACAGAGGCCCCTGAGGTGGCCAGGACCCCTGAAGGCCGGAGCCTCTTGAATAGTCCCGTGGGCGACTCCAGCCCACCCGGCAGCATCCCACCTCTGCGTTCCTTCAAATCACTGTTCTGGTCCATGATTCCAGGCTGTTATCCTGTCTTCCTGGGAGCTGGCAAGGCATGATGCTCCCCCTACTGGAAATTCTCAGCTAATCCCAGCACAGGGGAGAGCCGGCAGCAGCCTGCGGCATTTTTCTGTTAAGGTAGCGGGGAGGTGGGAAGACCAGGGGTTTACTATCTAGCAACAAAAGAGACAAATGTCTATGGCTTTAGTGCCTATGACAGATGGCGTTCTCTCCCTCCCAGAGGGGGGACAGGATGCCGGGTATAACAACTCCGGAGCATTATATTGAGGGGAGGAGCCCCAGCACCCTCAGAACAACAAAAAGTATATCAAGGGGCCGGAGTGATAGTCCAGCAGGGAGGGCGTTTGCCTTGCACACAGCCGACCTAGGTTCGATCCCGGCATCCCATATGGTCGCCCTAAGCACCACCGGGAGTAATTCCTGAGCGAAGAGCCAGGAGTAATCCCTAAGTATCACCGGGTGTGACCCAAAAAGAAAAAAAAAGTGTATCAATGTGCAGAGTCCGATATTCATCTGAGAACAAAGTCCTCCCAAGGTTTTCCAAGACAGACACCGTCTCTTCACCCCTGGCCTGCTGCATTCCAAGGCTGGTTGTGGCGGCAGCTGTCCTACCCACCCAGCCCAGCTCACCTCACTTTGCAGCATCCATCTCCCCGAGGACCTGTGCCTGGAATTATGCCCCTCTCATTTAGGAAGAAAAAAAAAAGTTGTCAAGAGAGGCCCATCTTCCAGAAACCACAGACTATGAAGAACTGAGCAGACGTGTTGAGAGTTCACTGTTTTAATCAAATAAAACCGACAACAAAGTTAATCTGACACTTAGTTAATGAGATAATCATTGTTGCACTTCACGGAGTCAGGCATTAATGGAAGCAGTTTTTATAAATGATGGTAATTATACTGTTGCCTTTACTCAGCCCAAATTTTAAAGTTTTTTTCCTTTTTGGCTCTTGTTTTGTTATTTCCCTTGCATCTGCCATCATTTTCTTTTTTTTTTTTTTTTTTTTTGGGTCACACCGCGGGTTACTCCTGGCCTGCACTCAGGAATTAGTCCTGGCGGCTCGGGGACCATATGGGATGCGGGATCGAACCCTGCCGGCATGAGCCGGCCCGGCAACAAGCGCCCTACCCGCGCTATCGCTCTGGCCCTGCCATCATTTTCAGTGGGGAAGTTTCCTGTGGGTTTTGGTGCAATTTCATCACCTGGCCAGCAGCCCCTATCCAGGGGCCAGCACCCACACAGGTTCCAGGGGAGGCGCAGGGTGAGCTTGCTCAGCACCCACTACCACTTGGCCCAGCTGACTCCATTGGAGTCTCACAAAAATCCCCAGAAATAAGGATTTTATTTTTATTTGTGCTCCAGTATGCCGAGAGAAAATGGAGGCTCAGCTTGTTGGCGCTGTGAGTGGGGCTGCCTGGTCTCGGAGCATAAACACAGAGCAAAGCTGGGAGCCGCTGGCTGGGGGCACCGTGGTGGGGGCAGCTAAGGGCAGCGGAGCAGGAAGCTGAGAGCCTAGGGCCGAGGGTCTGCCCCATCTCCAGGCTTCTGAGGGTGGGAAGTGGGAGGACGGCCGGAGGGCCCACATGGGGCCAGGTCACTCTTGTCAAGGCTACTGCGCGTCGGAGTCCCTCTGACCCATCTAATGGGGAGGCACATTCGGGACTCTTGGAGATGATGGACGAGGGGGCAGGCCTGACCGAGAGGGGGTGCAAACGGGCCCCCTGCAGGTGGAGTTCAGAGGTTGTACAGGGGCACTGTTGGGAGTTAGTCTTTTTTGTTCTTTATGGGTTACACCCGGCAATGCACAGTGGTTACTTCTGTCTCTGCACTCAGGAATTACTCCTGGCAGTGCTCAGGGAGCATATGGGATGCCAGGGATCAAACCCGGGTCTGACTGCATGCAAGGCAAATGCCCTCTTTGCTGGACTATCAGTCTGGCCCCAGGGAGTTACTCTCTCTCTCTCTCTCTCTCTCTCTCTCTCTCTCTCTCTCTCTCTCTCTCTTTTTTTGCTTTTTGGGTCACGCCCGGCAATGCTCAGGGGTTTCTCATGACTCTGCAATCAGGAATTACTCCTGGCGGTGCTCGGGGACCATATGGGATGCTGGGGATCAAACCCGGAATGGGCAAGGCAAACGCCCCACCCGCTGGACTATTGCTCCGGCCCCAGGGAGTTACTTTTTTTCTTTTTGTGTCACACCCGGCAATGCTCAGGGGGTTACTCCTGGCTCTGTACTCAGGAATTACTCCTGGTGGTGCTCGGGGACCATATGGGATGCTGGGGACTGAACTTGGGCGGCATGGGCCAGCTGCGTGCAAAACAGCGCCCTACCCACTGGGCTATCGCTCCGGCCCCAGGGAGTTACTCTTAAAGTACAGAACTAGGAGTAGCCCTTGAGCACTGCAGGGCACTGCCAGATGTGCCCTTACACACACACACACACACACACACACACACACACACACACACACACACAGTGTAAGAGCTTAGGCAGCCACGCTGCTCCTCCAGAAGACTTAGCACAAAAAATATGGTACCAGGAAGAGATCAAGTAAGGAAGCAGTTTCCTCTGAGCTGTGGGAGTGGGGGGCACCCAAAGTGTTCCCCCCAAATCATAAAACTCTCTTTGAGCCTTTCTTTAGGAGTCCAGATTTCCAATATTCCCACCCTCATTCCCAGCCTCTCCACCAACTCCAGGCTTCTCACTGTATACTAGTACCCACTGTGAGTCAAGCCTGGTCAAACCCCAGTGCCAGCCTACCAGAGGGCACAGGGCCAGCCAGCAGAAAACCCTAAGTGGAGAAGAAAACCAGCCAGAGAAGCGGCAGTCTCTCCCAAGACAAGCCCCGCCACCCTTACCATTTTCGCCCTGGGCCTGCCTGATTAGCTGCCACCAGTTGGGGACAAAGGGAGATTGTGTGCAAAGGTACTTAGTGTTCCTGTGGCCAGACTGGGGCCAGTGGGACGCTTGTCACCAGCCCAGCTGGGACTGCAGGGCGGGATTAAGCCGCTGGGGGAAGGGGAGAAGGCGTAACCGTGGCAGGGGTTCTCCAAAGAGCAAAGTGTGAGCTGAGCTTATTGTGGCACCCCAAAAGGCCCCTGTCCTCTGGGGGCACTGACCCCACAGGGCTGACTGAGTCCTGTGACTCTGCCTGGTTCTCTGATGGCCGCTGGGCACGGCTCTGCTGGCAGAGAAAGGGCAGGAGCACAGAGATCAAGCACCTGGGCAGCATGTAGGTTTAGAACCAGCAACATTTCCTTTGGGGTTGTTTTGTTTGGGCTTTTGATTTTTTTTTTTTTTTTTTGCTTTTTTTGGTCACACTGGCAATGCTCAGGGGTTACTCCTGGCTCTTCGATCAGGAATTACTCCTGGAAGTGCTCAGGGACCATATGGGATGCTGGGGGAATCGAACCCAGGTCAGCCACATGTGAGGCAAACGCCCTACCCGCTGTGTTTTCGCTCTGGGCCCCTTGATTTTTTATTTTGGGGCCTCACCTGGCATTCCTCAGGTCTTGCCCCTGGCTCTGTGTTCAGGGATCACCCCTGGCAAGACTCAGGGGTCCATATGGGGTGCTGGGGACCAAACCCAGAATGGCCCAGTGCCAGGCAAGTGCTCCACCCACTGTACGATGCCTTCAGCCCCAAACCAGCTACATTTGGGCGAGTTCCAGCTCTGCTATGAGACACAGGCCAGGCTCCTTGTTCCAGGTGGCCCCATTTCCCTGCCCTGACCTGGGCTTCCTCGTGGGCAGTGTTGAGGATGTGCCTCTGACTGATGTGCCAAGTTGGGGCATTGACTCAAGTGAGTACTCTGGCAATGCCAGCCACGCGTGACGACAGCATCATTAAGAACTGTGCTTCCTTCCAGCAATACCTGCTGAGTACCTTGCCCAGGGACACCGGGCACAGTGCAGAGGGCGCTTATAGCAATGTAGAGGGAGAACCAGGATTCCCACCCCTTGGAGGGGCACACACAGGCATGATACTAACAGAAATTGATAGTCATGAGTGATGGGAGTCAGAGGTGCCATGGCAGGAAATTAGGGAGGACTTCTTGGAGGAAGTGATACTGACACTGGTCTTAAGTGGACAGCTAGGGGACGGAAGGCTGGGAGGACAGCAAGGGCATGACTGCAAGAGGAAGGAAGCAGTGATGAGAGAGAGAGAGAGAGAGAGAGAGAGAGAGAGAGAGAGAGAGAGCCGTTCAGAGTTTTATGAATACCCTTGTGGCTAGAGAAGGGTCCAGCCTGCTTACTGTCCCTGCCACAGGCCACCTTGGTTGGCCTCACTGGCCACCTGACCCAGGCACTCTGTCTGATGAATGGCTCTGCGTCCTCCCCACTAATAAGATCCCAAGTGCTGCCCTTCATGCCTGCCCCTTCTCCCGCCCACACCAGATGAGTCTGTCCCAGGAAGAAGGTTTAGAATCAGACTGAGCAACCAAATCACAGGAAAGTGAAAAAAAATATCAGGGTACCAGAGAGGTGGGACATGAGGTAAGGCACGAACAGGAGAAATAGTGCAGGAGAGATGGGATGGGGTCAGGTTAGTACAGGAGAGACGGGATCGGGGTCAGGTTAGTGCAGGAGAGACGGGACGGGGGTCAGGTTAGTGCAGGAGAGATGGGACGGGGTCAGGTTAGTACAGGAGAGATGGGAGCGGGGTCAGGTTAGTACAGGAGAGATGGGACGGGGTCAGGTTAGTACAGGAGAGATGGGACGGGGTCAGGTTAGTGCAGGAGAGATGGGACGGGGTCAGGTTAGTGCAGGAGAGACGGACGGGGTCAGGTTATGCAGGAGAGACGGGACGGGGTCAGGTTAGTGCAGGAGAGATGGGACGGGGTCAGGTTAGTACGGGAGAGACGGGACGGGGTCAGGTTAGTGCAGGAGAGATGGGACGGGGTCAGGTTAGTGCAGGAGAGATGGGACGGGGGTCAGGTTAGTGCAGGAGAGATGGGACGGGGTCAGGTTAGTACAGGAGAGATGGGACGGGGTCAGGTTAGTGCAGGAGAGACGGGACGGGGTCAGGTTAGTACAGGAGAGATGGGACGGGGGTCAGGTTAGTGCAGGAGAGACTGGGACGGAGTCAGGTTAGTGCAGGAGAGATGGGACGGGGTCAGGTTAGTGCAGGAGAGATGGGACGGGGGTCAGGTTAGTGCAGGAGAGATGGGACGGGGGTCAGGTTAGTACAGGAGAGATGGGACGGGGTCAGGTTAGTGCAGGAGAGACGGGACGGGGGTCAGGTTAGTGCAGGAGAGGCGGGACGGGGTCAGGTTAGTGCAGGAGAGACGGGACGGGGGGTCAGGTTAGTGCAGGAGAGATGGGACGGGGTCAGGTTAGTGCAGGAGAGATGGGACGGGGTCAGGTTAGTACAGGAGAGATGGGACGGGGGTCAGGTTAGTGCAGGAGAGAGGGGACGGGGTCAGGTTAGTGCAGGGAGAGACGGGACGGGGTCAGGTTAGTACAGGAGAGACGGGACGGGGGTCAGGTTAGTGCAGGAGAGACGGGACGGGGTCAGGTTAGTGCAGGAGAGATGGGACGGGGTCAGGTTAGTGCAGGAGAGATGAGACGGGGTCAGGTTAGTACAGGAGAGGGGGAGATGGGACGGGGTCAGGTTAGTACAGGAGAGACGGGACGGGGTCAGGTTAGTACAGGAGAGACGGGACGGGGGTCAGGTTAGTACAGGAGAGACGGGACAGGGTCAGGTTAGTACAGGAGAGATGGGACGGGGTCAGGTTAGTGCAGGAGAGAGGGACGGGGGTCAGGTTAGTGCAGGAGAGCGGGACGGGGTCAGGTTAGTGCAGGAGAGATGGGATGGGTCAGGTTAGTACGGGAGAGACGGGACGGGGTCAGGTTAGTACGGGAGAGATGGGACGGGGGTCAGGTTAGAGCAGGAGAGACGGGACGGGGTCAGGTTAGTGCAGGAGGCGGGACGAGGGGTCAGGTTAGTACAGGAGAGACGGGACGGGGTCAAGGTTAGTACAGGAGAGGCGGGACGGGGGTCAGGTTAGTGCAGGAGAGATGGGACGGGGGTCAGGTTAGAACAGGAGAGATGGGACGGGGTCAGGTTAGTACAGGAGAGATGGGACGGGGTCAGGTTAGTGCAGGAGAGATGGGACGGGGGTCAGGTTAGTACAGGAGAGATGGGACGGGGGTCAGGTTAGTGCGGGAGAGAGGCGGGACGGGGGTCAGGTTAGTACAGGAGAGATGGGACGGGGTCAGGTTAGTGCAGGAGAGATGGGACGGGGTCAGGTTAGAACAGGAGAGATGGGACGGGGGTTCTGCTAGTACAAGAGAGGTGGTGCAGGAGAGACGGGACACGAGGCCAGGCATTTGCCTGCAAGCAGTTGAGTACGTAAGCCGTGACCCTGATTTGGCTCACCAGTACCATACCTGAGCACTGAGCGAGGAGCAAACCCTGCGAACTGCCCAGTGTTGTCCCAAAACCTACCCTACCTCAAAATCGGAAGCCCTCCTCCTCCCCCACTCCCAGCTGGGTCAGAGCGAGCATGGGGTCCCCAAGGAGGCTGGGGCGGGGGAGATGAGTCGCCCAGGCTTGCGGGGAGGTGTACTGAATAGCACCCTGAGTTGGGGCTCTGGCCTGGAGGGTCTAAGGTGGGGTCCTCCTCTCTGGTCTGGGGAGGGTGACCCCATCCCCAGGTCGAAGGCAGGCTGCGAACCAGCTGGAGGGCAGCCTTGCCGGGGTGAGGGATTGGAGGTGGAGCAGGCGGGATCTGCGGGGTGAGGCTAGGGTCGTAGGTCATGGGGGGCAGAGTCTGGAGACCTGTTTGCTCCTATTGCCCCAGGCCCTTCTACCTCTCCCCTGGGACTGGGGTATAGGGGCTGAGACAGAGGAAAGCAGGTGGCTGGGCCTGTCTGGGCAGTGTGAGGGGTCAGTGGGGCAGCTCCAGCTCTGCCCACACCTTTGCTTTCCTGGGTCCAGCCTTGACTCCTGACCTTGCTGCCAACACACCTGGGCCCTCCCCCAAACTTATGCCACTACTACCTGGGCTCCTTCGTGTTTCCACTGAAACTAGCTTGAATTCTGGCCCTAATTGTGGAGGGCGAGCAGCAGAGGGGTGCTGGGTGGCAGGGAGAGGTGGGGTCGGGGTTGTCTGAGGCCCAGGCTCTGGCCCAACCTGACATACCCTTTGTCATCAGCTGGGAGTTGGTTTATGGAGGCGGGCCCAGGCTCCTGTGCCTCATGAATGACTAATGTGCTGCCAATGGGGCTCCACTGGCGATGTTCAGGGGTTACTCCTGGCTCTTTGCTCAGGAATTACTCCTGGATTACTCAGGAATTACTCAGGGGACCATATGGGATGCTAGGGATTGAGCCTGGGTCGGCCGTGTGCAAGGCAAACACCTTACCCACTGTGCTATCGCTCTAGCCCCTCCACAGGCCTTCTGAAACAGAAAAGTCCTTGGGTCCTCACTGCCCATGCCCACCCCAGACCAGCAGAGAGTGGGGAGCAAAAACCCGAAGCAGGTTTGTCTCTTTCATAAGCTCGACAAAAGTCTAACTGACCTCTGTGACAGCGGTAGGGTCTTAGCTGGCATTTCTCTTTTCTCCGCTGGGGCTGTGCCGGAGCATGGCAATGCGCGCTTTGCTCTAGGCTCTCTGATTCGAATCCGATTCATGTAAAACACAGCCGTGAGGCTGCTGCGATGCTCTCGGGTTTGTCCCTTACCAAATCAGCTCCCAAATCATTTCCTTAGAAATGTCATTTGATAGCACAGGGCCACTGTGTGGGCCTGAGTGCGGAGCTGTGCTGGGGTGCTCTGGGTGACTGTGTGGTGAGTGGTGTGAGTGTGTGCGTGTGTGTGTGTGTGTGTGTGTGCGTGTGTGTGTGTTTTCTCTGGGGTTTGGTTGTCTATTTGCACACTGTGTGTTGTATGAGTACGTGTTGTGCATGCACTGTGTATATTCTGTATGTTTGTGTTGCATGTGTTGTATGTTTGTTATATGTGTAACATGTCTGTGTTATAGATGTGTTGTATTGTGTGGTATGTATATGTGTAGTATGTGTTATTTGGGGGGCATACACCCAGATAGTTCAGGGGTTACCCCTGGCTCTGCACACAGGTGTTACTCCTCACAGTGCTCAGCGGACCATCTGGGATGCTGGGGATTGAACCCAGGTTGACTGTGCAAGGCAAATGCCCTGCCCACTGTGCTATCTCTCTGGCCCCTGTGCTGTACATGTCTATATTGCACTGCACTGTGTATAGTGCATATGTGTTGCATCTGTGTTTTATGGATCTTTGTGTGTTGCATATATATATATAGTATATATGTACATGTATCTGTATATATGTATATTTGTATATATGTGTTGTATTTGTGCTGTGTGTGATGCACTGTATAAGTGTATTGTGTGCATATTGATTGTATGATATTTGTGTCTTATCTGTGTCATATTGTGTGTTGTATGCAGGTTGTGTTCATTGTATACGTGTGGGTATGTGTATGTGTATTGCAGGTGGGTGTTGCACTGGTGTTACATGTGTGTTGCATGGGTATGTTACATATGCACTGTATGGTTTGTGTGTTGTGTGTTATGTAGATATGTTGCTTATGTGTTTTATGTAGTATATTGTGTGTATATGTTGCTGTGTAGTATTGTATGTGCATATTGTATGGGTATGTTGCTTGTGAGTTATGTGTAGTATATTGTGTCTATACACAAGTGTGCTATGTATAGTAAGTGTGTGTTTGTAGGTGTGCTATGTCAGGACGTGTTGTGTCCCCTGTGTTTGGAGGTGATACCTCTAGGGGTTATTAGAAGGGAAGATGGTCTCATGCTGCGGATGAGAAAGAGGGAGTTGAGGAGCAGTTGTCATGCCATGGTGGGCAGGCCAGACCCCAACTCCCTGAGCCCCAGCCGGGCTCGGGGTGTGCAGTTCTGGGAGGGGGAACCATTCATTCATCAAGTTTGTTCCCTGGGCCAGGACCAACAACTACTGGGAACCTGTGGGGGGGGCCCCTAGGAATGCACAGCTGGTGGGCTGGAGAGCAGAGCCAGGTGGGAAGAGCAGGTGCAGGTGACGACACAGGGACCTCTGGGTGTGCAGAGAGACAGCCAGAAGCCATGGACAGAGCCAGATGGAGGCCGCTCATGGGTCCGCACTCACCCCAGCAGAACTGGGCCCCACAGAGCATCCCTGAGCCCTCGGTGCAGAGTCTGAAGAGAGCCTTGGACTCAGCCAACTGAACTCAGGCTCTGGTAGACCCCAGCACCCCCTGCACCCTAAAGGCCCCCATTCTATTCCTACCCCCAGAGAACCCCCCCATTCTATTCCTAAGACCCTAGAAAGTCGCTGCCAGATCCCATTTGAAATCTCTCCCCAGTGGTTGGAGCTATAGTATATTGGTGAAGGTGTCAACCTTGCATGTGACCAACCTGGGTTCAATCCCCAGCATCCCCTATGGTCCCTGAGCACCACCAGGAGTGATTCTGGGACACAGAGTCAGGAGTAAGCCCTCAGCACTGCCAGGTGTGGCGCAAAAAGTAAAACAACAAGAACCAACTTATCTATATTTACTTGTTTTTCTTCAAGTGAAATAGCAAAAATATATTTAGTTATTGGTTAATAAGTATATTCTTAGAAGATATTATTTTCATGAATATCTATAAGCATAATAGAAAAAATGGAATTCCCTATAAAACATACACACAGGGCTAGAGCGATACTATTAGCAGGCAGGGCACTTACCTTCGCACATGGCCAGCCCAAAATCTATCCCCAGCACCGCCTATGGTCCCCCAAGCACTGCCAGGACTAATTCCTGAGTAGGAATAACCAGGAGTAACCCTTGAGCATTGCTGGGTGTGGCCTCCAAAACAAGAAACAAAACAAAATCAGAATTCCTCCCCCAACTACGAGACTAGTTGGTGGGGAAAGGGGTCCTAGGTCTGGGTTTCCTGTTCAACGTCTATGGCCCAGGGTGGAGAGATAGGCCAGGGACGTAGGCATTTGCCTTGCATGCAGCCTGGTCCCCTGAGCACCACCAGAAATGATCCCTGAGCACGAGTAAAAGCCCTGAGTACTGCCAGGCATAGCCCCAAACAAAACAAAAAGCAAAGTCCTCAGGCCCTTGTTCTAGCAGCTCCTGCCTCTGGGGTCTGTGGCTACCCCCCCCCTGTGGCCCTCACCACCACACCAATTGGAGCAAAGGTCAGGAGTGACCTTTGGGGGTACCCCGAGCAGGAGGGGTGGAGGTGGGCTCTGGGGCCTCCATCCTGCCCATCACGCCGCTCAGCAGTCGGGGCAGACTGGGGTCCTGGATGAGCTGGGCAAGGAGCTGGCTTCCCTTCATCCCCCTGAGCCACCCCCCAAAAGGACCCTGGGTCCACACTTGGGCAGCGAGTTGGCACCTGCGGAGAGGGGCTGGGCTTCCTGCCCAGAGCAGAGCCCAGAAGCTGCCCAGGCCTTCTTGTTCAGCCAGAAATTCCAGCCTTTTAAGGATCAAAGCCCAGAGAGGGACCTTTTCCAGCTGCCAGGAGCAGGTTTTCCAGCTTGGTGGTATCACCGGCCGGGCCTCAAGGGACACTTCCCTGACCTTTGATCAAGCCTTGTGGAAAGGCATCTGCCTGCACAGCCTGGAGCCGCTTCTGACCCTCAGAGGTGCCCCCTCCCACCCCTCTGAGGAAGGAGCCAGTTTTTCACAAGTCAACCTTATTGAGGCCTGAGTCACATATAATAAAGCTAGTGCATGTCCTAGACGTGCCTTGTAGTGCATGAATAGCCGTATGTGCATGGAGAGAGAACTGCAGAGAATGTGCAGCACCCTACAAGGACCCTCCCAGCCCTGCTCCAGCCTTTCCCTGCCTATTCTTACCCCCCACGGCTTTCTGATGTCACGGAATTATTTGCCTGTATTTGGGATCCTAGTAGGCACCAAATGTATGATTTTTTTTTCTTTTTGGGAATGCTCAGGGGTTTCTCCTGGCTCTGCACTCAGGAATTACTCCTGGTGGTGCTCGGGGGACCATATGGAATGCCGGAGATCAAACCCGAGCCGGCATGGGATGGTCGCATGCAAGGCAAACACCCTACCGGCTGGGCTATCGCTCCGGCCCAAATGTATGATTTTTTTTTTTTTTTCAAATTTTATTACACCACTTTTAGACATACAATTACAAGATGCTCATGTAGAGCTTTGATTCCACAGCGCTCCAACACCCATCCCTCCACCGAACCCATCTCCCATCACCAATGTCCCCACCTCTCTCCCCCCTCCCACACCTCAACTACTTGGCGGGTTCTGTATGTCTTTTCTCTCCTCTCTATCTCTCCCTCCCACCTACCTTTCCTACACATCGTAGAATGCAGTACATTAAAGGACTTAACTGTTTCCACTAGTTTGATGAACGCGTGGCTGCAAGCGGCCGCATGACTTAGGGGCCTCATGGTCAGCATCTGGACAGCGAAGGTGGTGGCTAGTGTGGTGGGCGAGTCTCATCCGGCTGCTTCGGGACCCCCAGAGGTGATGGGCCCACTCCCAAAACCCATCTGTCCTCCTGGGAGCCCCATGGTCAGCTGAGCCTGGGAAGAGCCGAGTTCCAGCTTCCCAAATGTATGATTTCTAACTACTTTTTTTTTTTTTTTTTTTTTGCTTTTGGGGTCACACC